>JAWPHD010005703.1:0-158147 GCA_037043455.1 Cyrtodaria siliqua | reverse complement strand
AATACATTCCTGCGGTACGACCACCATACATTCCTACGGTACGACCACGATATATTCCTACGGTACGGCCACAATACATTCCTACAGTACGACCGCGATACATTCCTACGGTACGACCGAGATACATTCCTGCTGTAAGACGACGATACATTCCTACGGAACGACCACGATACATTCCTACAGTAGGACCACGATACATCCCTACGGTATGACCGCGATACATTCCTAAGGTACGGCCACACTACATCCCTACGGTACGACCGCGATACATTCCTACGGTACGACCGCGATACATTCCTACAGTACGACCACGATACATTCCTACGGTTCGACCACGATACATTCCTACGGTACGACCACAATACAATCCTACGGTACGACCACGATACATTCCTACAGTACCTATAGTCGTAATTGAAAACATTGACCACTGGTGGTTCAACATTCTTACCGCGGCCATCTTTTTATTTTATGGTCTTATTTCATGTACGCAAATTAAACACGAGGCTGTCTTTACTCTTTAAATTTTATTTTCGAAGTAACATCAGCACCTTCAGTTTATCCTTTATGAATGCCTTTTTGCCTTGCTTTTCAAAGCTACTGAATTGCATGGGGAAATAAGAAATCTGTATTAACTTTTTGTTATATTGTAAGAATCTATATGGCTTGGATATATATGATTATATTGTAAAATGTTAATTTTAACTCATTTCAGTTTCAGTTTTACACTTTTAATTTAGTGTTTTAAACTTCTTAAAATTTGTGTACGTCGGCCATGGAAGTGAAAGTGGCAAATAGTAGTACCCTGGTTCGTCCTTACTTGTGTGTATCTAATCTTCCATCACATCTTGGTTAATGGTTATTATAATCTATGGTTTTTTTTCTGGCCTGTGACCGAGGGGATACGGAAATGGTGTTGTCGGTCCTTTTTTTTCAGCCTGTACTTCCAGCCAGTTAAACAGTTAATATGTGTAATATGTTTTATTGTGTTGCTAGAAAAAATACATACAGAACCGGTGACAGTAATATTGTAGCCTTTATATGAAGGATGAACCTCCCCGATAATATCGGCCACCAATTTATTCGTAGAAATGGTGGTCGCATTTAGCGACCTTGAAGGCCATACAGAACGAAAACAATATCGTATCATCGCGGCACAAGAGATCGCGATTTTTTGATTTTTAGCTCGACTATTCGAAGAATAAGAGAGCTTATGTAATCACCCTGGTGTCGGCGTCGGCGTTGGTGTCGGCGTCGGCGTCCCACATCAAGGTTTGCGTGTAAGCTGTGTTTACAGGTCTATATCTCTTACATTTCTTATCCTAGCACAACCAAATTTGTTCATGGGCTTCCTTATAGCATTATCTTAAGGGCTGCATAAGCAATTTTGGTTCCTGTAACCCATGGGCTCCCATGGAACCCAAATTCTGATAGCCCTTAAAATATGTCTGTTTCACATCAAATTTTGCGTGTAAGCTGTGTTTACAGGTCTATATCTCTTACATTTCTTGTCCTAGCTGAACTAAATTTTGGAATTGGTTTCCTTATAGTAGGTTGTAAAGGGTTGGATAAGTAATTTTGTCTTCTGCAAATTCTGGGCTCCCATGGAACCCAAATTGTGATGGCCCATAAAATGTGAAATAAAGGCAGATTTAGGTTTGCATGTAAGCATGTATATATCTATAATTTTGGTTTGGGATTTGTTATAGCATTATGCATCTTATAACTTCACCCATATTGGGGCATGGGCTCCCTCTCCCCCCCCCCCCCCCCCCCCCCCCCCCCCCCCCCCCCCCCCACTCCCCTCCCCACATTTTTATTTTTTTACTCTACTTTACTTTTTACTTCTCCGCCCCACCACCCCAGACTTGAAACTTTTTTTCTTTTAAATATTTCTTTGTTCCCCCCCCCCCCCCCACTTGAAACTTTTTTTTTTTAACATATTTCTTTGTTGTTTTAGTCAATTCTTACACATATATGTTGCTGCCCCCACCCCCGCCTCTCACCCCCCCACCCCACCTCCCCACTTAAATCTTTTTTTCTTTTTTTTTACACATACAGATTACTGTGTTGTTTTAGTCAATTCTTACACCCCGCCTCTCACCCCCCCTCACCCCCCCCCCCCCCCCCCCCCCCCCCCCCCCCCCCCCCCCCCATACAGATTACTGTGTTTTTTTTTGTTTTTTTTTTACATATTTCTTTGTTGTTTTAGTCAATTCTTACACATATATGGTGCACCCTTCCCCCTGCCCCAAACCCACTCCCGCCTCTCCCCCGTCCGCTCCCCCCCACCCCACCCCCACTTGAAACATTTTTTTTATTTTTTTTACATATTTCTGTGTTGCTTTTGTCAATTCTTACACATATATGTTGCTGCCCCCACCCCCGCCTCTCACCCACCACCCCACCTCCCCACTTGAAATTTTTTTTTTTTTACATTTTTAGCTCTACTGATCAGAGATCAGCAGAGCTCTACTGATCAGAGATCAGCAGAGCTTATGCCGTGGTGCGGCGTCCGTCGTCCCATCCGTCTGTCCGTCCGTCTGTCCGTCTGTCTGTCCGTCCGTCCGTTAACTTTTATTTGTAGCGACTACTCCTGAAACTACTGGATGGATATTCATAAAACTTTACAGAAATGTTGCCCATGAAGTCTAGTTGATCCTAGCAAAAATTCATGTTGATGTGAAATCCAAGATGGCCGCCAAAGCTAAAAATAGATTTTTTAAATACAAGTTTGTAGCGAATACTTCTTGAAAACTATAAGTGATATTGATATGGGACTTTTTCTAAAATGATCAGCATGACATGATGTTGGTCCTTGTCGAAAATCGTTTGGATTTGACGTTAAACATGGCTGCCAGTGGCCATCTTTGTTTACATAGAGTTATATAATGAAAACTTGTAGCGACTACTCCTCTGAAACTACTTGACGGATTTTCATGAAACTTCACAGGAATGTTGCTCTTGATGTCTAATTGATCCTAGCAAAATTTCAGGTCGGCCGGAAATTCAAGATGGCCGCCACGGCTAAAAATAAATTTTCAAAAAACAAGTTTGTAGCGACTACTTCCTGAAATCAAAATCAATCAGTAGAGCTTCAAGGTCATTGACCTCTTGTTCTTTGTTGTTTTACTCAATTCTTACACATATATGTTGCACCCTTCCCTCCGCCCCCAACCTACTCCCGCCACTCCCCACCCCCGCTCCCCCCCCCCACCCCACCCCCACTTGAAACATTTTTTTTTTTTTACATATTTCTGTGTTGCTTTTGTCAATTCTTACACATATATGTTGCCCACTCACCTCGCCCCGCCTCTCACCCCTCCCCACCCCCACCCCCACTTGAATTTTTTTTTTTTTTTTTTTTTGTTACATATTGCTGTGTAGTTTTGGTCAATTCTTACACATAGTTATGTTGTGCTCCCAACCCCACCCCACATTGTTGTAGCCTTGTTTTCTGATGGTATATACTAGCTATAAATTTATTATTCTCTGAAAAATCGAATAGTCGAGCTGCGCTGTTCTCCGACAGCTCTTGTTTTTAGCTCTACTGATCAGAGATGAGCAGAGCTTATGGCATGGTGTCCGTTGTCCGTCCGTCCGTCCGTCCGTAAACTTTTTTTTGTAGCGACTACTCCTCTGAAATTACTGAATGGATTTTCATGAAACTTTACAGAAATGTTGCCCATGAGGTCTAGTTGATCCTAGCAAAAATTCATGTTGATGTGAAATCCAAGATGGCCACCAAATCTAAAAATAGATTTTTAAAAAATAAGTTTGTAGCTACTACTTCTTGAAAACTATAAGTGATATTGATATGGGACTTTTTCTAAAATGATCAGCATGACATGATGTTTGTCCTTTTCGAAAATCGTTTTGATTCGATTTTAAACATGGCTGTCAGCGGCCATCTTTGTTTACATTGAGTTATCTAGTAAAAACTTGTAGCGACTACTCCCATGAAACTTCACAGGAATGTTGCTCTTGATGTCTAAATGATCATAGCAACATTTCAGGTTGGTCGGAAATTCAAGATGGCCGCCACAGCTAAAAATAGATTTTCAAGAAACAAGTTTGTAGCGAGTACTTCTTGAAAACTATAAGTGATATTGACATGGGACTTTTTCTAAAATTATCAGCATGACATGATATTGGTCCTTGTCGAAAATCATTTTGATTCGATTTTAAACATGGCTTTCAGCGACCATCTTTGTTTACATAGAGTTATATAATGAAAACTTGTAGCGACTACTCCTTTGAAACTACTTGACAGATTTTCATGAAACTTCACACGAATGTTGCTCTTGATGTCTAATTGATCATAGCAAAACTTCAGGTCGGCTGGAAATTCCAGATGGCCACCATGGCTAAAAATAGATTTTCAAAAAAAAAGTTTGTAGCGATTACTTCTTGAAAACTATAAGTGATATTGATATGGGACTTTTTCTAAAATGATCAGCATGACATGATATTGGTCCTTTTCGAAAATCGTTTTGATTCGATTTTAAACATGGCTGTCAGCGGCCATCTTTGTTTACATTGAGTTATCTAGTAGAAACTTGTAGCAACTACTCCTCTGTAAGTACTAGACGGATTTTTATGAAACTTCACAGGAATATTACTCTTGATGTCTAATTGATCCTAGCAAAATTTCAGGTCGGCCAGAAATTCAAGATGGCCGCCATGGCTAAAAATGGATTTTCAAAATACAAGTTTGTAGCGACTACTTCTTGAAAACTAGAAGTGATATTGATATCGGACTTTTTCTAAAATGATCAGTATGACATGGTGTTGATCCTTATCAAAAATTATTTTGATTGGACGTTAAACATGGCCGCCAGTGGCCATCTTTGTTTACATAGAGTTATATAATGAAAACTTGTAGCGACTACTCCTCTGAAACTACTTGACGGATTTTCATGAAACTTCACAGGAATGCTGATCCAGCTATCAAAAACCTATCAGTAGAGCTTCACGGTCATTGACCTCTTGTTCTTTTTTTTTTTGAAACATGAAAAAAAACTTAGGGTCGGGACAAAATATAGGGTCGGTCGTGAATCGGAAACGCGACTGTTTTTTTTCTTGGCCTAAGAGTTACGTGATATCCTCCCGATCTTTATCTCATTATCATGAGAGATTCTTATAGTATTACGATTCAAAATACAGAGCTAGGCCTCCGTAGACACATAGTCTAGTTATTATTAATAGTGTCCAACCTATTTTCTTTTCATGTACATTTCTATTGCAAAAAGTCTAAATTAAATCCATTGACCAAATATCCTGCTTGTAAGCCCAAGGCCCAAGGTCATCTATAATGTCACTATCAGTAAATATTCATACATTCGTTATATGACCTTACTAATTAGCACGGTCATTGTCTCTAAAAGGGGTATTAAAGGCAAATACTAACAATTATAGATTAATATTATCTAGAAATGTATTATTAATTATCATAAGTCATTAAAATTATTACGAAATTATTTATAATACCAATATATAACCAAGTATTACATTCTTTGTTAGAGAATGAAGCATGTGTAGATACTATGCTAGTCAAATATCATGAATTATATGTAGCATGACCGCAGTATGGTTGCTGCATGAACGTTGTGTGGACTTGTTACATCCAACAGCAATTACTTCTTATTTGGTGTAAGTTTAATAAATTATATTTTGTCAGCAATATTTTATTTACCATTCGAGTATAAAGCAACTTTTGGGAGCAAGCTGTTCTGTATGATTTATATAATTTATCTGACCAATAGCCAAAAGCCTCCTTAGTATTTCCTTGTATAGGCTCAGTCAGTTGGTTCTGCCTGTATGGTTATTATCGTTTTTTTATTATTATGAATTTAAAAGGACACACGGCAATCTTGAAGTATCTATCAAGCCTCCATTTAATAATCAAGTATCATTTTGACTTTAAATCTGCTTGCATATAATTAGTTTTTTCTTATTCTAAATAATTTTATTAATAAATATTATAGGTGCAATACTTTCAACAAGTTATATGCAAAAACTATTTCCTTCGCTTTAATTTATAATTTTCAAATAAGCAAGATAACTAACTAACTTATTAACTGGGTGGCGCAAGTTTAAAAAAATAAATCGTGTGTCCTTTAAACTGATATAAAAGATGACACAATTCAATGAAAATTTCATATGAGTTTATGTACTACAGTTAATTTTGTATCTGAAACCCATGTAATAGATAATGGAACAGAGCTAATATTTACATTCTGGCTGTATGTTGTTGGAAGTGTTAGCTGTGGCCTGATCACTGCATTGTGCAGCTGAGTAAGTCACAGCTCTACTGTTTTATCTGTCCGGGTGCCTCTGGTTCCTATCCTAGGTGTTGAGTTGCTAATAATGGGTGTCATCTTGATTTTGACATTTTTTGTGGTTCCTGGGCAAGAATAGGGCCACTGCTTACAGAGGGGTAAAATCCCCTAAATGTTCATTTTGTCATTTTTGCCATGTTTGTTAAAGGTCTTCATCATCATCCCTGTATTGATTCAGGTGCTTTCATGGCACGAGCAAAAAATTGAGTGTTACAATAGAATTTGCAGCAACTCTGCAGTTCTGCAGGTGAGAATGTTTGAGGCCCATTCTGCATATTTGTATCTAGATGTACATATAGAGTGTGTCTGGAATGTTCATTCCTGTTGGCGCCATATAGTCTTTTTATGTTGGTGGTAAAACCTCAGTTCAACTCAATTCAACTCATCATGACACGTGTGTGGTTTTAGAGTGCCACAAGAAAATAGCCAACAATGACAGTGATGAATCCAACATAAATGGAGAGGTCACTGTTGAATTTGTTGCATTTATGAACTAAGAAGGATCTAGTCTTGTTCTGCCATTGCTTTCCCATAGAAATGAACATTGGACCTGGATTGTTCATACTTCGTTTCTCTGATGAGGACATAGATAGGGCAGCCCCTGTACTGATCTGTACTCAGACATATATGGGAACCAAACAAAAATATATCTTTAAATGTTGGATAATTGCTTCAAACCTTAATTCCAAACTTTTCTACATCCTCACTACTTGTCTCTGATAGTGACCTTAATAAACTCATATTTGTCAGTGACTCTTAATAATCTTATATTTGTCAGTGACTCTTAATAAACTCATATTTGTCAGTGACTTTCAATAAACTCATATTTGTCAGTGACTCTTACTACTGACTCTTAATAAACTCATATTTGTCAGTGACTCTTAATACTGACTCTTAATAAACTCATACTTGTCAGTGGCTCTTAATAAACTCATATTTGTCAGTGACGTTTAATACTGACTCTTAATAAACTCATATTTGTCAGTGACTCTTAATAAACTCATATTTGTCAGTGACTCTTAATACTGACTCTTAATAAAATCATATTTGTCAGTGACTCTTAATAAACTTATATTTGTCAGTGACTCTTAATACTGACTCTTAATAAAATCATATTTGTCAGTGACTCTTAATAAACTCATATTTGTCAGTGACTCATAATAAACTCATATTTGTCAGTGACTCTTAATATTGACTCTTAATAAACTCATATTTGTCAGTGACTCTTAATACTGACACTTAATAAACTCATATTTGTCAGTGATGTTTAATACTGACTCTTAATAAACTCATTATTGTCAGTGACTCTTAATACTGACTATTAATAAACTCATATTTGTCAGTGACTCTTAATAAACTCATATTTGTCAGTGACTCTTAATAAACTCATATTGACGAGTGAAATTCGAATCCGGACGAGTGAAACCCATGAATCGGTCGTCCGAGAGGAAGAAAATAGTTCTTACATAGTTTATTAAGCGATTCAATGCAGTAATGTTTATTCAGCTATAGGCAGTTTAAGTCAACCAGATATTGGGAAATTGATGCATTTCCGTTTCCAAAATGCGGCTCCCGGTCTAATTTCACGGAGCGCGAACGTTACGGTATTTGATGTTATACAAATAACACTTTCACGGGGGAAATCTTTAAGGACACTAGTCAGCTTTTAGGTGACTGGGGCCAGGGCCTTCAGGAAGGGGAATTGCAAATGTATGCTGTTTTCCTGTATTGGAGTTCAACATTTTCATAAAAAAAAATATTTGGTTTTTTTTAAGAGGGGATTTTTTCACAGGAAAAGGGGGAAAATATATACCATGCCAGAGTAACTTTAATGCCCATGATCAGACTGTAGTAAAACTGGTCAAAGTTTCATAATTTTCATTGATTTATTTAAAGAATAAAACAATACATTATGATGTTTCCCTTTGTTTATTTATATATAATAGTGTTAAATGATGGTATCTGACTACTTTGACTTATGAACTTTTACAATCAGAGCAGGACGTGTAAACATCCTACATGTCAATGCCACTCTTCCCACAGGACGAGTATACAGTAAAATATATTTCGTCCCCTGAAAAAGATATGACTATTTGAAGGTTGTTCTAAAACGTATATGGGAGTCGCCATTTTGAGAACTAAGATGTCATAGTTCCAAATTACCATAATTATGTAATTGATAAATTGACAATAATAATTTTTGATAATTGATAAATATCTTTTAAAAGCAAACATAATCCCTGCAAATTAATACAAAATTCTTTACTGGTCATATAGAGCATTATTGCCATTAAGTATACATATTTTTCATACAGTTGCCGTCATTACCTAAAATGCTTCAAATACTGTGTTCTTCATATGTAAATATAAAATGTGTCGTTTTTGTTTTATGTACCTGAAATTTCATTAAACGACTGTTTATCTTGCTCTAAAAATGTTGTACTTATCAATGTTTCTTGTTTAAAATAATATTCCATGCTGTACCCCTGATGTATGTGTCCACGTCCAGTTATATTTACCGAACATCTGAAGATTTACGTACATGAAATATGTTCATGAAACTTTGTAAGAACATGACTTTGAAGATCAAGTGCATCTTTCCTGTATCACACCTTTGCCAAACCTATATGGCACCCCAATATTACACCCCCAATATTACACCACCAATATTACAACCCCAGTATCGTACCCCAGTATCATACCCCATATCATACCCTTAAACTTTTACATTCTCCAGTTTCTCTCCATTCAGTTATTTGTTTTCGTTTGAATTTTCCTCTAAATTTTATTTTTCCCCGAATTATAAAAGAATATTGCATGTTTTTCATATAACATTCTTTATCAATCATTGATAAAAATAATATGGTATCTGGACAACACAGGGTGCATAGCTGAGTGTTGTAGTCTCGTTGTGTGACCTTTAGTTTTTTATGTCCCGTAATATGCTTCAATTCTATGTATACTGTACAAGTCCACTAAATCTGTCTTGATGCTACTATTCCATCAGGTATGGAAAAAAAAAGAATATTAATCATGAAAAAGTTTTAAAAGCTCATAGACCGCTATTTTGCCAAAGAGTTTTAAAACTATTAGTCAATAAATAAGGCAGGGTCATAAGATGGCATCCAACTCACCTCCAGTCCCTTATATGGGGACTAGCAACCTCCAGCTGATTAAAGATGAGATCCGGCCCTGTATTAGGGGACTGTGAAGGGTTGGATAAGGTCCTTGTGAGGGGGTCTGTCAGGTCATGGGACCCAAAATTGTTATTTCTGGACTAATTTACTGCTGAATATTATAAACATGGCTTTATGTAAAGCACTATGCAAAAATTCTAGAAATATTGCTATTTACGCGGTGTTCCTCATAATACATACCCATGTATAAATCTATGCTATACCCGAGTATAAATGCTATGCCCATTTCCATTTCAGTTGTAACTATAATTCCAAGTCTCCCCATGCAATAAAGATTGTTATATCGGGCGGGGACGCATTTATCAATTCAGTATTACGGCCCTACGTGGAACAGTTCTCGGTCAAGTCCCCAGACTGGCAGAACTATGTAAGGTTTCTCATCATACCGTTTGGTAAGTGTAATCCACCATTGTAATCCACCATCGTGAATATCCCATCTTGTAATCCACCATTGTGAACATCCCATCTTGAATATGTGAGCGATTTAAGTGTATCGATCAAGTGTGTTTGATGGTTGGCCAGAACTTGTAGGTAGGTACACAGTTTGCTAGTTAAACTGAGTCAAAACCACGCATTTGAAAATTCATTGAAAACATTTATATATTCTGTTTTTTAATAAGAATTATGTATGTGTGAGTGGCAGGGGAGGAGAGTTTCAGCCCATGACAATGATTCGCATTGGTGTAAGTAGATGGAGTATCCAGTACATTTCAGTTTCCTTCGTATTTGGGGATGCTCATCATGTATTTAAAATAGATCAAAATACGTTATTTCTAAGCTTTGGCAATGGCTGGCATCTGGTAACAATGACAACATTGTAATTATTACAGGTAACAGTGCGGTGGGGAAATATCTAGCTCAAATGGACACAATGTATGGTAGTTTGTTTATGGACTCGCAGTGGAGAGACACCTTCGACAGAACAGATGCCACAAAACTAGGTATGTAAATATCTAGCTCAAATAGACACAATGTTTGTTTATGATTTGGGAAAGAAATCTTCGACAGAATTGATGCCACAAAACTAGATAGGTAAATACCTAGCTCCAATGGACACAATGTTTGTTTATGATTTGGGAAAGAAATCTTCGACAGAATTGATGCCACAAAACTAGATAGGTAAATACCTAGCTCAAATGGACACAATGATACGGTAGTTTATTTATCAACACTTTTTCTGTTTGAAGTTAAGTATTACATTAAATTCATGTGTTTTTATATTCACTTTTATTATTGATATCATGATTTACAGAGTCTCAAGAAATCCTGAATCGTGTTTCCAAATACCTGTCATCAGCCGGGGCCCTCACCCAAATTCCAATAGCTGAGGCAATGGTCATGTGTAAAGGCAAGGGGTAAGTACATTCATCAGTAAGGGCCCTCACCCAAATTCCAATAGCTGAGGCAATGGTCATGTGTAAAGGCAAGGGGTAAGTACATTCGTCAGCAAGGGCCCTCACCCAAATTCCAATAGCTGAGGCAATGGTCATGTGTAAAGGCAATGGGTAAGTACATTCATCAGCAGGGGCCTTCACCCAAATTCCAATAGCTGAGGCAATGGTCATGTGTAAAGGCAAGGGGTAAGTACATGTATATTATAAGAATCTTTCATGGGCATCCGGTGAAGATCGGGAATTCCAACACAAGGTATAACTGATTTTATTGTAACCGAGGCTCTGCAGAGATTCCCATTAAAGCGGTTATACCGAGTATTGGAATTTCCTATCTTCAACGGATACACATGATTGATTCTTTTTCTGGCATACCATTTACATTCTGCGGATTGGAGTCATGCTGTCATTGTTGATATCAATCAGCACGCGACTTATCTTTCCCCATTTGTAATATCAGGCTTTCCATCACCCATGTAAAACTCAGATAACCTTACCCAGTATGCAAGAAAAACCTATGTTTTAGCTCAAACTGCACGAATGCTAGATGACCATTTGAAAAGGCGCATTGTCTGTGTAGGATTTTCCAACAAACATGATTTCCAGGTGTGTTTTTTTAAAATAAGACTGGACAAGTTAAACAATGAGCCAAATGTATGTGTTATAGACCCAATTTACAAGTCAAGAAATGGTAACATCTAGTCCTGCCATTAAGGGGGACAAAATGTATGTGTTATAGACCCAATTTACAAGTCAAGAAATGGTAACATCTAGTCCAGCCATTAGGGGGACAAAATGTATGTGTTATAGACCCAATTTACAAGTCAAGAAATGGTAACATCTAGTCCAGCCATTAGGGGGACAAAATGTATGTGTTATAGACCCAATTTACAAGTCAAGAAATGGTAACATCTAGTCCAGCCATTAGGGGAACAAAATGTATGTGTTATAGACCCAATTTACAAGTCAAGAAATGGTAACATCTAGTCCAGCCATTAGGGGAACAAAATGTATGTGTTATAGACCCAATTTACAAGTCAAGAAATGGTAACATCTAGTCCAGCCATTAGGGGGACAAAATGTATGTGTTATAGACCCAATTTACAAGTCAAGAAATGGTAACATCTAGTCCTGCCATTAAGGGGGACAAAATGTATGTGTTATAGACCCAATTTACAAGTCAAGAAATGGTAACATCTAGTCCAGCCATTAGGGGGACAAAATGTATGTGTTATAGACCCAATTTACAAGTCAAGAAATGGTAACATCTAGTCCAGCCATTAGGGGAACAAAATGTATGTGTTATAGACCCAATTTACAAGTCAAGAAATGGTAACATCTAGTCCAGCCATTAAGGGGGACAAAATGTATGTGTTATAGACCCAATTTACAAGTCAAGAAATGGTAACATCTAGTCCTGCCATTAGGGAGACAAAATTTTGGATAAAAAAGGGAAAAACAAATGTAGAATATTAAAGAAACTAACCCACTAAATAACGGCAAAATTACACCTAAAGAAATGATCAAAACTCTATCCAGGTGTTCAGGTGTGCCGATTAAAAGTATAGTAGTTGTCATGGGTTCTTAAACTACCTGTGATTGAATATGCGTGGAAAGAATTACGAATTGGTAACTCTTAATGCGACGCTCCAGTTTTGGGGTTTGGCTTGGCTGCTTGAAGCCGTTTATATTCTGTCTCCGGAGTTTGGATTCTCAAAATATGTAAGTTATATATATACCTTGTCGTCAGTAGGTTTAGAAACAATGTACGCTTCTTGTAACATTTGGCTGTTGTTGGCGGGGATAGCTGCTTAAAAAAATGAAGACAAAACATATCAATCTTCTCTGATACTCCATTTCAAACAAACTTTGTAGAGACAAAACATGTCAATCTTCTCTGATACTCCATTTCAAACAAACTTTGTAGTTTCGAATCAGATGGACAGAATTTATACGTCACTGACTAGTAGAGCCTCATGGATTGCAAATTGAGACTTTTAGAGGGTTTTCCGAGATCCTGTGGGAGTTGAACTTGTAATTGCTATTAAAGTGTGAATTCTTACGAATGCAGGAGGTATACATTATACACCTAAAATGATGTAAAACACCTTTCAACCCACCAAACATTCGAGAGCCATTTAAATTATAGCAAATATCATGAATATATGCAGTAAATATTTTGCAAATACAGTTTTAATAAAAGTAAACAATTACTACCTTTGTTGTTGCAGGAGTGAAGAAGAATCGTCTCAGATATTTATACCCTTCCTTTGTGTAAGTATTTTTAATTTTAATTTTTATCGGTGTCATTTAGAAGAAATTAATATCAATATGTTCCGATTTGATTTTAGAATGCCAGTTTTCTCCTACACCTGCAAGTTCCAAAGAATCAATGTTGTGAGTTGAAAACATAGATTTTTAACCGAAATATCTGATTATTAGATTGATGAATGTCGCAAGGCGAGCAATGCCAACTTCAGCTTCAGATTGATGAATGTCGCAAGGCGAGCAATGCCAACTTCACCTTCAGATTGATGAATGGCAAACAATGCCAACTTCAGCTTCAAAAGTATTTCATACTAACTCCAGCATCACAAATCTTCATTTATATGAAATTTATGATTTTCAAGTTTAGACAATTGTTATAAATTGATATTAACTTCACAACAGTACCATATTCTATATAACTCTGTATCAAGGTCCAGGAACATATTTGCTGTTAAAGTTCTCCGGCCATGTTTTGTCTCATGAACATGTTTATTTAAATCGAAATCAATACACAACAATAGATATTTACAATTCACACATTGCAATATCTGTGAAAAGCGAGAATAAGATTTTATTTGATGACGAAGAAAACTTTGAACAGGTAAATTAATCCACAGGTAAATATATTTATCAATTTTCTGGCAACAGTTGTGCAGCTATACAATTCAGATTTACCTCATTTCGCCGTGCAGTCACGCAGTGGTAAAAGTAGTATATATACGTCATGCAAATAATACTTATTTTTACATACAACTTAGCAGCAGATTTAAATATATGTTTATCTCTGGGACTATCAAGAAATGTTTATATAATGTTTAAGAGTTAAAATTGTTAATCGATAATACTACAAAAAGGGTGGTCAATCATCTTAAGACATTTCGTCATAACTTAATTTTAATGCTAAAGAGATACCTTTCATACATGGACCGAAGTTAGTTGTGATCATGAACTTTAAAAAACGAAGACATTTAAGATGACCTTGACCTTCAGTACAATGTCAACTACACGAAGAGGCCTTGCTGTTTATTCAGTGAAGGTTTTCACTATATTGTCAAGGGCTCTGAAAAAAATAGCTGATTTTCCAGTTAAGAAGTTTGTCCATTAATTTCAGCATGACACAACTTCAGTACTAATAAAGTTGAAAATTGTTAAATAGGAATGTTAGCGTTTTAGAAGAAGTGCACAGTTTATTAGCTTGACTTTTCCAAAGGGAAAAAAGAGCTATTGTCATCACTTGACGGTTGTCATTGTCGTCGTCTGCCTTCCCTGGTTAAAGCTTGTATGTAAGCTTGTATCTCCCAAACCACATTACATAAAGGATTGAAACTTCACACATATATTCAGCATCATTAGTTGACACCGTATAGTCAAGTGATATAACTCTTGCTTTTATTTTGACAGAATTATGGCTGTTTTCATACTTGGAAAACTTTTTAAAGTTTGTATGTAAGCTTGGTTAAAGTTTGTATGTAAGCTTGTATCACCCAAGCCACTTTATACAAAGGATTGAAACTTCACACATGTATTCAGCATCATTAGTTGACACCACAGAGTCAAGTGATATAACTCTTGCTTTTATTTTGACAGAATTATGGCACTTTTATTCTTAGAAAAACTTGGTTAAAGTTTGTACTATGTAAGCTTAGTTAAAGTTTATGTAAGCTTATATCTCCTAAACCACTTTACACAATGGATTGACACTTCACACATGTGCTCAGCATCATTAGATGACACCACAGAGTTAGGTGATATAACTCTTGCTTTTATTTTGACAGAACTATGACCCCTTTTATACTTAGAAAACTTGGTTAAAGTTTGTATGTAACCTTGGTTAAAGTTTGTATGTAACCTTGATTAAAGTTTGTATGTAAGTTTCTTCCAACCCACTTTACATAATGTATTGAAACTTTACACATACTCAGCATCATTAGACAACACCACAAAGCCAGGTTCTGTAACTATTGCTTTTATTTTAACAAAAGTATGGCCTCTTTTATTCTATGTAAATTTGGTTAAAGTTTGTATGTAAGCTGACATTTCCATAAGTATGTTACATAATGCATTGAAACCTCACACATGTACCGGTATTTGGCATCTTGTATAGCCCATGTTTTTATTATAACAAAACTATAGCCCCTTTTATTCTTAGAAATCTTGGTTAAAGTTTGTATGTAATTGATGGAAACCTTGTTTATCAATTGTAATTTAACCAAAGTCGAGCGTCTGCACCGTTGGCAGTGCTCTTGTATTAAATTGAGGGATTATATACCGTCATACAGGAAACTTTGTTGAAAATATACAATTACCTTTCAAATTATGCCAAAATTGTTCTATCCTTTACATTCACTAAAGACCAACTTACTGCTAAAAATACTTGTTATGATCAGTGTTGTAGTTTGTGCTATTGTTTTCCACGTTTCGGTCTTTAAGGTAGCAAATACTGGATGTAACAGGAAGGACAGATAATTACCAATTTTGTTAACGATCATGATATTTGAAAAATTGCAGGAAGTGAAAATTGGTTGTGCAGAGGTGTTCAATTCTTCTATAGACATTGATGAGAGTGTTCCACAGGCTCTAGTTCTGTCTAGTTCTCCACCATCAAGTGTTTCCACAGAGAAACAGTTACACACGCCACCCAACTCTCCAAACGTCGGTGGATCTGCCATGTTCACTAGGTAAAGCTGTTATTATACCCCCGCAAAGTGGGGGGTGGGGTGGATATACTGGAATCACCTTGTCCGTTCATTTGTCCGTAGACGCAAATCTTGTCCGGGCTATTTCTCAATAACTCCTTAGAATTTCGCGAAACTTAATAGGAAGTATCAATATCGGGTGGACATGCGCATACTATGATGACGTACCGGTTCGATAATTTTCCACAGGGTTATGGCCCTTTGTAGTTCAAATATCTGTCCGTAGACGCAATTCTTGTCCGGACTATTTCTCAATAATTCCTTCTTAGAATTTCGCAAAACTTGCTAGGAAGAATCAATATCGAGAGGACATGCGCATATTGTCATGACTTTCCGGTTCGATAATTTTCCACTGAGTTGTGGCCCTTTGTATTTCTAATATATATATATATATGTAATACAAAATCCTTGTCTGGGCTATTTCTCTAAAACTCCTTGTTAGAATTTAGCGAAACCTGCTAGGAAGTATCAATATCAAGTGGAGATGTGCATACTGTCATGACGTTCCGGTTCAATAATTTTCCACTGAGTTACGGCCATTTGTATTTTTAATGCATTTCATACTTGGTAGTGCAATAGAAATTCTTGTCCACGCTGTTTGTCTAAAACTCCTTGTTAGAATTTATTGAAACTTGATAGGAAGTATCAATATCATATGGACATGTGCTATCATGAAGTTGCGGTTCAATAATTTTCCACTGAGTTATGGCCCTTTGTAGTTCTAATATCTGTCCGTAGATGCAATTCTTGTCCGGACTATTTCTCAATAATTCCGTCTTAGAATTTCGCAAAACTTGCTAGGAAGTATCAATATCGAGAGGACATGCGCATATTGTCATGACTTTCCAGTTCGATAATTTTCCACTGAGTTGTGGCCCTTTGTATTTCTAATATATATATATGTAATACAAAATCCTTGTCTGGGCTATTTCTCTAAAACTCCTTGTTAGAATTTAGCGAAACTTGCTAGGAAGTATCAATATCAAGTGGAGATGTGCATACTGTCATGACGTTCCGGTTCAGTAATTTTCCACTGAGTTATGGCCCTTCGTATTTTTAATGCATTTCTTACTTGGTGTAAATAGAAAATTCTTGTTGGGGCTATTTCTCTAAAACCCCATGTTATAATTTTGTGAACTTGCTACAAAGCATCAATATCAAGTGGAGATGCGCATATTATGGTGACAATCCGGTTCGATAATTTTCCATTCAGTTATGGCCCTTTGTATTTTTAGATCACCTGAGCCGAAGGCTCAAGGTGATCTATTGGGATCACTGGTCGTCCGTCTGTCTGTCTGTCCACCATCGTCGTTGTTGTTAATTTTTCTTCAAACAACTTCTCCTCAGAAACTGCTTGGCCAGTTTGGACCAAACTTCACATGGATGATCCTTAGATGAATGACTTTTAGATTTGTTAAAATTAGGTCAGCGTTCATCCAAGATGGCCGCCATTACCATATATGGTTGAAACAGTAACAAATCTTCTTCTCAAGAACCGCTGGACAGATTTCAACAGTTTTCTTTTAAATGATCGCCAATGCCTAGACTATCAAGTTTGTTCAAATGAAGTCCCCGGGGTCAAAAATTGCCATGCCCTGGGGATCTAAAGTTTGTATATTGAGATTTTGCATGTTTTTCATAGACTTGTATAGGAAAGAACTTTAAAAAATCTTCTTCTGTGAAACCACAAGGCACAGAGCTTTCATGTATTACATGTAGCATGAGCTTATTGTCCTCTACTAAGTTTGTTCAAAGAGTGACCCTGGGGTCAAATTTGTCCCCGCCCCGAGGGTCACAGTTTTATATCGACTTGTATAGGGAAAAAAAAAATCTTCTTCTCAGAAACTACAAGAGCCAGAGGTTTAATATTTTGCATTTACTATAAGATTATGGTCCTTTACCAAGTTTTTTCAAATGGTGACCCCACCCCGGCGCCCTGCGGGTCACAGTTTTACATAGACTTATATAGAAAAAACTGCAGGAGCCAGAGGTTTAATATTTTGCATTTACTATACTTTTATGGTCCTTTACCAAGTTTGTTCAAATGGTGACCCTGGGGTCATATTTGGCCCCGCCCCAGGGGTCACATGTTTTACATAGACTTGTATAAGGAAAAACTTTAAAAAATCTTCTTCTGAAACCACAAGGTACACAGCTCTCATCTATTATATGTAGCCCTGGAGTCACATTTGGCCCTGCCCCAGGTGTTACACTCTAGCACCTTCATTTTGTATTTGATCTTTACCAAACTTTGTCAGTGTCTTACACAACAGAGGCCACATTTCTTGAACATTTGCACAGATTGTATATGACCATAAAATTTCGAAGAAGAAGAAGTTCGATAATGTGCCATTACTCAGGTGATCGATTTAGGGCCATCTTGGCCCTCTTGTTAATGCATTTTATACTTGGTAGTCAAACAGAAAATTCTTGTCCCGGCTTTTTCTCTAAAATATATGTCTATGTATCTTATAGGAACAAAGTCTTGTATGTTTACCCACCCCACAACAAGTTGCCAGCGGGGGGTATTTGTCCGCCTCGGCGACAGTTCTAGTTACTTTTTGTGATACATTCTACATTAATATTATTGATTAGCGAACAAATATTAGTATATTGTATTATTTATTTAAGTTGTGTTTGTTTGTAGATGAATTATTATCATTTATTCATGTTACATTTAACTTAATTGCATACTGTTACTTACAGAATCTTGTTAATTTAGCTTCGTTGTATGATAAACCATAACATTTCAGCTACATTAAGTTTTGTGGTGTTGACACTTGTCTACTTCTTAGCTGTTCCTGTAGATGAATGTAGTAAAACATGTATTACATGTAAGGGCTGCTCAAGAAAGGCCATAGAAGGCACTGGTCCCGTAATTGTAAATCACCGATTATAGCCCCGCCAATCTGATTTAATTTCATTTGAGATGGCCGAGTTAACAAGTTGTAGCAAGTAAACTCAGTGGAGCCTGTAATTGACAGGTAAAAACGGTTTTGTCCAGTTGTAACAACGGTCAGACACGTGGCTGGCGTGAGGAGGGTATTAGGAGTGAGTGCTACACGTGGCTGGCGTGAGGAGGCTTTTAGGAGCGAGTGCTACACGTGGCTGGTGTGAGGAGGACTTTAGGAGCGAGTGCTACACGTGGCTGGTGTGAGGAGGGTATTAGGAGCGAGTGCTACACGTGGCTGGCGTGAGGAGTGTATTAGGAGCGAGTGCTACACGTTGCTGGTGTGAGGAGGACTTACGAGCAAGTGCTACACGTGGCTGGTGTGAGGAGGGTATTAGGAGCATGTGCTACACGTGGCTGGTGTGAGGAGGGCTTTAGGAGCGAGTGCTAGACAAGGCTGGTGTGAGGAGGGTATTAGGAGCGAGTGCTACACGTGGCTGGTGTGAGGAGGGTATTAGGAGCGAGTGCTACAAATGGCTGGCATGAGGTGAGTATAAGAAGCGAGTGCTACAAATGGCTGGCATGAGGAGGGTATTAGGAGCGAGTGCTACACATGGCTGGTGTGAGGAGGGTATTAGAAGCGTGTGCTACACGTGGCTGGTGTGAGGAGGGCTTTAGGAGCGAGTGCTACAAATGGCTGGCATGAGGTGAGTATTAGAAGCGAGTGCTACACATGGCTGGCATGAGGTGTGTATTAGGAGCGAGTGCTACACGTGGCTGGTGTGAGGAGGGTATTAGAAGCGAGTGCTACACGTGGCTGGCATGAGGAGGGTATTAGGAGTGAGTGCTACACATGGCTGGTGTGAGGAGGTTATTAGGAGCGAGTGCTACACATGGCTGGCATGAGGAGGGTATTAAGAGCGAGAATGGGTTAATAGTCTTGATAGTAATGCTTCTATGATAAATAACAAATGCTGATATTCTTGTTATTTATTGTACAGAATGATGGATGTGAAAAGCTATAGAGCATAAACGTACACTCTTTTATAGTATAAATTGGTGGTTAAATGTATAGTTATCTTATACTATAGCCCGGTTCGAAAACATGACTTTGTTCCCCTTTAACGGTAAATGCAAAGCTGACAATGGGTAGCAAATTGGATTGCGCTATTTTGCGGATTTACCGGCCAGTCTGGGCTATAGGTTTTAAGCTTCGTATACTTATATGCTGATCAAGTATAATAGATCCTATAGTATAAATTGTCGGGTAAAATATACAAGGATCTTATAATATAGACTTTTAAATAAGCTTATACCTGCTTATACTATATGTGGCTGGTTAAATATACAAATTACCTTATATACTGGACTGCATGTTAATATGCAAGTACCATACTTCTTGATGTGTGCATGTCAGGTGATTTAAATATGTAATACTCGTATATTGTAGAGTGGCGGCAGTGTGTATAATGTATAAAGCATCGTATACATACTATATATAGGCTTTTTGGTTTAATGAATAATAATCTCATATAATAGGCTGTTGATTACAATAATATTAATTTCTGTACAGGAAAAATGGTTACATGTTTTAATGATTTCATATAAAAGGTTGTTTATTAGATGAAATGAGTTTTATACAGATGATTGATAAAGCCTATAACAATTATTGTTTACAGGTGCTTAGTTAAATGTATAGTTCTCTTGTATGTTGGGACTATAGCACGATGTTGTTGAGTTCAATATCTCAAATTTGAAGATGACGTTTTTTTGTTTTGTTTTCCGATGACCTATAGGTTATAAACTTCGCACACCTATATACTCTAACTAAACTATTACAGATTGGTGCATATAAGTATAATGACCCTATATAATAAGTTGCCGGGTAAAATATGAAATAATCTTATAATATAGGCTTTTGAAAAATATTATATTGTATGTGCTATATATGTACAAGCTACCTTATATAATGGACTGCACGTTAATATGCAATGGTTATACTTATGTACGCATGCCAAATAGTTCAATATATAATAATTGTATATTGTAGATTGTTGAAAAAGGTATAAAGTATAGTATATTATAGGCTTTTTGATTGAATGGCTAATAATCTCAGATAACCCATAGTATAGGCTGCTGATTAAAATAAAATGAACTGATATAAAAGACAAACGGTTATATTCGAAATGATTTCATATAACAGGTTATTTATTAGATGAAATGAACTTTTACAGATGACTGACAACACGTATAACAATTATATATAACAGGTTCTAGGTTGAATGTTTAATGCTTTTGTATGTTGGGTTCTACTGCACAATGTTGTTTTAATTCAAACTAGAAAATGAATTCCACAATGTGCATTGCGGGTATATAGAGTTTAGACTTGAATATATGTATAGTGTAAATATGTTGAGATATTTAAGAAAAAGGCAAAAGTCCATATCCTTTTATTCTTTTATACGGGATTTGTTCATATCAATATGTTCATATTTTTGTTAATTGGACATATTCTTGTTTTGACGTCACTCATGCATAACCCATATTCTATTTCCTTCTTCTCTTATGTACTCGTCTCACTAAAGGCTTTCTATGGAGGGTGTTCGGACGCAATGTATACCTTACACTATGTTTCTTTTTCTCGAAGCATACAGATATCTTCAATTTTATTAATCTTAAATGAATATCAAAATATGTACCTTTAATGTTAAAGGTCTTGGTGAAACCAAGAAACGAAGACAAATTTTCGAATGGCTTAAGAAAAATAATAACTCTATATGTTTTTTACAAGAATTACATTGTTCACCGAACCATTACGACAAATGGAAAAACGAATGGGGTCATGACGCATATTTTAGTGGCAATAGCACAAATAGCAAAGGTGTGGGCATCCTTCTTAATTCTAATTTTTCATATAAAGTTATAGAACATCAGGTAATTGTTGAAGGCAGACTTCATGCATTAAAAATTTATGTTGAAAATAGGGAGGTTTTACTTTTAAATGTGTATGGTCCAAATAGTGATGACGTTACATTCTTTGAAAACATTGAGAGTTTTATAAGTGAACATGAAGGGGAAACGCTTATAGTTGGGGGGGATTTTAATACCGTCATTGATATCGAAAAGGATAAAAAAAACGGTAATCAAGAGGGAAATCGAAAAACTAGAGATAAGGTTAATAATATTATTTCATACTATGACGTGAATGATATATGGCGAATATTAAACGACGATAGCAATCACTATACTTGGCATTCAAACCACAAGCCTCCTATATTTTGTAGGCTTGACTATTTTTTGATATCTACAAATATTGTCAATGACGTTTCGAAATGTAAAATCTCCGCTGGACTACGCTCAGATCACTCTGTTGTATATTTTAATATAAATTTGTCAAAACACCCAAGGGGACCTGGATATTTTAAACTTAATAACAGCGTTCTTCTCAACAAGGATTATCAAAAAAATATACGGGAAGGCATTAAAGAAATAACGGAAATAAATAAAGACTGCAACCCAAACACGTTATGGGAAATAATGAAAGGATCGATTAGAAACGAAACTATAAAATATTGTTCAACTAAAAAGAAGAAAGATTTAAAAGAAGAGAAAAATGTTACTGCGGAAATCGATAAAATAGAAAAAAAGCTAGCAGACGATATAAATAATAATGAATTATTAGAACTTTTAAATGTAGAAAAACAAAAATTGAAGAAAATAATAGAAAAACATACAGATGGAATTATTTTAAGGTCTAAGGCGCAATACATAGAAGGGGCAGAAAAAAATACGAAATATTTCTCAAATTTAGAAAAAGGAAACGCAGAAAGGAAAACAATTACAAGACTTATTAAAGATGATGAAGAAGTAACAGATTATAAGGATATTTTGACAGAAACCAAGGATTATTACGAAAAGTTATATAAACGAATTGAAACTATAGAATCGATGCGAAATTTTTTTCCAAATGCAAATGTAGAAAAACTTAACGAAGAACATAAACATATTTGTGAAGGAAAACTAACCGAATATGAGTGTGCTCAAGCTCTTAAGGCAATGAAAAATAACAAAAGTCCAGGATCTGATGGAATTACAACCGAATTCTATAAAATATTTTGGAACGACATTAAACCATTTTTCATAAAGTCAATAAATCACTCGTACGACACAGGAAGTTTAACTACATTACAAAGACAAGGAATTATTACATTGCTACCGAAAAAGGATAAAGAATTAACCAAGTTAGAAAATTGGCGACCGATAACGTTACTAAATATAGATTATAAAATTGCAACAAAGTCAATAGCAAATCGTATTAAAAATGTTATTCCATCTATTATAAGTTCAGCTCAAACAGGGTTCATACAAGGAAGGTATATCGGAGAAAATATTAGAATGCTTTTTGATGTACTAGAATTTTTAAACGATAATGATAATGCAGGCATTTTATTTTTTGCAGATTTTGAAAAAGCATTCGATAGTTTAAATCATGATTTTATTTTTAAGTGCTTAGAGTATTTTAACTTCGGAGAATCTCTAGTAGGCTGGATAAGATTATTCTATAATAATATACAAAGTTGTGTTTCAAATAATGGTCACATGTCAGAAGGATTTACAGTACAACAGGGGGTAAGACAAGGATGCCCATTATCTCCAATTTTATTTATTATAGCTATTGAAATATTGTCTATTGCAGTCGCCCAAGATGAAACTATTAATGGTATAAGAATTACAAACCAAGAACTTAAACAGACATTATTTGCTGATGACGCTACTTTTATCACAGACGGGTCATGTAGATCTTTTGAAAATTTAATTAACGTTATAGAAGACTTTCGAGGAATTTCAGGTTTAAAACTTAATACAAAAAAGTCAACTGTTCTACGCGCAGGGTCTTTAGCTAAAAGTAATATCGAATTTTGTAAGAGTAAAAAGTTCACATGGACATCAGACAAAGCAACTACTTTAGGGATGGTTTTTACAAATAATAAAGGGAAAATGCATGAATATAACCTAGACCCAAAAATAAAAGATTTTTATACGTGTCTTAATAGTTGGCGAAAGTACAATTTATCACTATTGGGAAAAATCACAGTCATAAAAACGTTTGCTCTACCTAAACTCATATATCCACTATCAGTTCTTGAAAACCCACAAAAAGATACCATGAAAAAAATAACTCAAGCTACTTTCAGTTTTCTTTGGGACGATAAACCAGATAAGATAAATAGAGAAACCATTATACAAGATTATGAAAATGGAGGGCTTAAAATGATTAATATAGAGTTTTATCTTAATTCTTTAAAATGCAGTTGGATTAAGAGAATTTTAGATGATAGTAATAAAGGACATTGGAAAGAACTATATGTAAATGAAATAAATAAATTAGGAGGAAAACTGCTTTTTGAAGGTAATTTAAATACTACAGATGTAAAACGTTTAAAAATAAGGGGAACGTTTCTTACAGAAATAATAGAAAGTTGGGCATATGTGAATTTTAGGCAGACTACAGACAACATTTCCAAAGAGATAATATGGAACAATTCAGCAATTAAAATCAATGGCAAACCAACATATTTAAAAACATGGGAAAATCGAGGGATAAAATATATTGAACAGTTATACGATTATACAAATAAAAGATTTTTCACATTTCCTGAATTCAAACAAATTTATGATATTAGCGAAGTAGATTTTTTAAAATACTATTCACTTATTACAAGTATACCACCTGACTGGAAAGAAAAACTCAAGACAGAAGCAATAAACAACATGGAAAACATACATCAATCTTTAATAAGCAAAGTTCTTGAAGGAAATAAGGTTAATGGATTAATATATAAATTACTAATAGAAAACAAATGTCAAAAAAGAATTAAAAAACCTCAGAGTAAATGGGAAGAAATATTTGAAAATTTAGAGTGGAAACAAATTTATTTAATACCTTTTCGATGTACTATAGATACGAAATTAAGAGCATTTCAGTATAAATATCTTACTCGAATTCTACCTTCCAATAAACTACTACACAAATGCAAGCTAGTGAATTCAAGTCTTTGTGACTTTTGCAACATGCATGTGGAAACGATTACACATCTCTTTTGGGAATGTCATATAAGCCAGATATTTTGGTCACAATTACAACAAATTCTACAAAGCAAAGGGTTTCAAATTACTTTTGATTTAAAGACTGTATCATTTGGTTTAATATGTAAAAACAACAGAAACGCTAGTATTTTGAACTTTATTATTATTATTTCAAAATACTTTCTATACAGAAACAAGTATTATAAAACCATCCCTGATATTGATTGCTTTATGAGATATTTGCATTATAGGAAAGATATTGAGGAAATTATTGCATTTTCTAAGAACAAACTTGAACAACACAATGCCAAATGGAACTTTGTTGACATTTGAGAGATAAAATAGAGATAGAAGGTTAATTAGTAACGATCACTTTCCATAGATATACCTCTTACTATACTCATACTATACTCTTCTTTTTTACTATCTTTCTATCATCAACCTTTTTCTCCCTATATATTTCTATTAAAACTAAACGTTTTCTTTTCAATACATTATATTGTAATTTATTGTTGAATATAATTTCATAATTATAGCTGTTGTACATTATTGTATTGAAAAGAAATAAAATGTTAAAAAAAAAAAAAAAAAGAGCGAGTGCTACACGTGGCTGGTGTGAGGAGGGTATTAGGAGCGGGTGCTACACGTTTCTGGCCTGAGGAGGGTATTAGGAGCGAGTACTACTTACATAATCTTCATAGACGCGCATTTCACAAAACATATGCTAGAAAAAGCTGTAATGTTTTGATTTCCCTATCACAATTGGACCTATATGAATTGGCTAAACAGTTTTTGTTCTGTAATTTGTTTAGCTAAAACTATCAAGAGCAAAAAACAGACTAGCTACAACTGTCAAGAGCAAACAACAGACTGCAGTGATGGTGCTGCACTACAAAAAAAATCGTAATAAAATTCATACATTTCTGGATTCAAATGCAAGATTGTGAATACAATCAACTTTCACGAGTTTATTTCTATAAACTGTCTTATTAAAATATATTTTGCTATTAAATTTGAACAAAACGAACAATGAACATGAACAAAACACATCGGTTTTAAATTGGACAATTTATTATACTAGTCTGGTATTAGTTATTTAAAGAACCAAGTACAAAATAAAACAAGAGGCCTGCAGACATGTATTCTAATAAATGTGCGTTAGACAGAAAATAACAGTGTCCGCCAATGTTCGGTGTCCTCAGATTTTATCGTCAAATCAGGAGACAAGTCAAATTTGCAGTGCCCCGTTTCATATATTCTCCAGCCCCTATTTTCCAAAACACGATTCTTTAAATTAAAATATATGAAGGATAGAGCTTACATAACACATACCCTCTGTCCATGTCTGTGTGTGTGTAAATTACCTTCTCTTTCTTTGGATCGACCATACCGTTACGGGAAATACCATAAATACGGGCCGGAAATATGTTGACCATGGAAAATAGACCTGTTCATCAAATTTTGATATCATTCGGATGTTATCGTTAAATTGTTTTGACCTTGACCGACCCAATTAATTATTCACGAATTGGCTTTTTTAGACCCGTATACGAAAATGTTGTGACACCCTTACACCTATATACCGACATTTTAGGTCATTGAGACCCACCTACCATTTGGTTTGTTGTACAACCACCCATGTTATTCAATATAATATAAACTCGGTGACCCATGTCGTCCACAGATCGGATGTCATAATTTCTCGGACAGCCTTAAATACAATTATCATGGCCATCTGTTAATTACTAAACCCAGTGTAATGAAAACAACTTGTGCCCAATAATTACAACAGTTTCATCCATTTGCAGCCAAACGCCCTTGTCTGCCACGTCAGGTGTGGGGTTGACGTCGCGTGACTACGTGGAGCTGCAGGTGGACTACTGGACCATGAATAAAGCAGAGAGTACAGACAAGCAAGACAAAGCCAGCAGGAAGGATAGCAATAAGGCATCGCTCAAGTCTGCGTTTAAATCCCTCCAAGTGTGTCGGCTGTTGTCGTCGGGACACGGATTGGCGGAGAACCAGTCCATGCCATTCTCCATGACCGTCGTTATGAGGGAAAAGAAACAAAAAAGTAAGTGTTATTTTGTGATATCTCAAATAGATGTATGGCACCACTTGTAATCACTTTATGTCTATCAATGAGTTTATGGGGTGAGGCTTTAAAAAACACAAGATTCTTCTTCTTGTACCTGATCAGTCACTAGTTTGGTATCCTATTTATAGTGAAGATTATCTTTATTTTCATTTATTGAATAATTGCTTAACTTGCCACATTTTCTTTCGAACAAAACAGCATATTAGAGAAGCGAGCGCCTCCTGAGGGGTTAACAGTGTTGCTTTTAGCCTTCTCACTCATCACCGCTGCGGGTTCGAATCCCACTTCAAGCTCGACTTGTAAGTGAGGAAATTTCCGTGTACAGTACTGGTTCTACCCAGGAAAAGTGGATGGGCTGCCTCCACCACAAAAAAATCGATATATATATATAACCATACATGCGTTGAAAATGACGTAAAACATACATTCAGATACAAACAAATATGAGAGGAGAGCTGCCATTTTGTTTTCTTTATTTGGCACGTTTCATAATGCGAAGATGTTATAGCATCTGGCTCTTACAAAATAAGCCAAAATGGTACATAGTTGATCCTGAACAAAATAAATTTTGATTGAACGTTAAACATGGCTGGCGGTGGCAGTCTTTTTTTTACATTAAATTATACAGGAAAAGGTGTGACGAATATTTGTCTGAAACTACTGGTCTGATTTCCGTAAATATTCAAAGGAATATTGCACATGATGCTTAATTGGTCCTAAATTCATAAAATAAAAAATCTGGCCTAGAATTCACTAACTATTCGTCAAACTATTCTAAGACTTGAGCTCAAGTGCTCAAATTTTGTTCACATATATTTCCCTGACCTTCAAAGACAAACAATCGTATGAAGTAGCTATTTATTAGTATATATCATATTTATATATCGCAACTTGTCATGAACGTTTATACTTTAAACTTGTAGACATATTAGTGGTTGAAATTTGATACTTGGTCTTAATCTAAGAATATTCTCAAGAATGGTTGGTGAATTCAAGGCCAGGTCTTGTCAAAATTCCAAGATGGCCACTACAGCTAAAAATAGATTGAAAAAAGACGTGTGAATGCAGGACATTCGATTCTGCTGAATTAATGTTGTTAAAAGTATTCACAAAAATTGACTGTTATCTTTATTTTTAGGGCTCTTCCATTAAAACATACACAGGACCCCAGGAAGGCAATTTAATAAACATCTGTGGATGAACCTTATTTTCTGGAAATCTGGTTCTTTAAACTCAGTTTTGTATCTATGGGTGGATGTTCAGTTCCAGAAGTGCCTTCCTGGGTAAATCTGTATGTTTTAATGGAAAGGCCCTTATGTTCTACTCAGTAATTTACACATTATAATATTAACGTAGGAATAACAAACCTATCGGTCTAGTCAGTTTATGTAATGTTTTCTCGTTTGTTCTCTCATTTCAGTTCGTATAGGAAAGAAGTCAAAAGAAGGTGAAGCCAAGAGCCTGATAATAGAGGGAATCAGCAGATTGATATGTACTTCAAAAAGTCAAAACCATTCATTGAAAGGTGCGTTAAATATTTCTGCTATTAAAAAACTCGGCATTTATTCTAACTGTACCAGGATATTTGCCATATTTTATTCATTTTAAAGCATGTGATTTCTTCGAATTTGAACAACAGCATACATGTGGTATCTCCCGCCGGGAGCTAATTTCTCCCGGGATTTCATGGAATTTCCCGGCCTCCTGCCGGGAGCTCCATTTCTCCGGGTATTTTCCACCGAGTTCCAAAATTTCGCTATTTGCGAATCCTTTTGAGTAATTGCTATGATTTATTGGATTAAGACCGAGTTTTCCGAATGATCTAGAAAATAAACACCAACCGTCTTATCTATAATCTGTGAAAACATTGCCCCTGGGCAGGTAATTAAAAGGATTAGCATGTCAGCTAATTAGTTTATTGTGTGAAAATAATGATTGGACTGTTTGTTTATGACACGTGGCGGCGATATCTGTAATGTCCATGGGAGATTGATAGAAATATACTGACTATAAGTAGGATGGTAATTAGAGATATTAATTGGATTAAAATTATAATATAATTGAGGACAATTAAAGGATGACGATTTCAACTAATAGATTGCGGTTTGTCATGATTAGAGAAGTGTTTTGTCTGTGTATAAAATGGGAAGCATCTTCATTATGTGCTATGCTTAGTTTTGCTATGCTTAAATACATGCTATACTAATTATATGCTATGCTAACATGAAATAAACAGTATTGTATGTATAAGATATCATGTTTTTATGCCGATTTACCCCCTTTATTAAGGTTTATATCAGAAAAAAATCTACCGGTACGCGTTAAAAATTCACAGTATCTATAAATGGAATAGACTAGATGCGTGTGACATTGAATAATAGTAATTTTCCATTCACAGTATCTATAGATGGAATAGACTGGATGCGTGTGACATTGAATAATAGTAATTTTCCATTCACAGTATCTATAGACGGAATAGACTGGATGGGTGTGACATTGAATAATAGTAATTTTCCATTCACAGTATCTATAGACGGAATAGACTGGATGGGTGTGACATTGAATAATAGTAATTTTCCATTCACAGTATCTATAGACGGAATAGACTGGAGGCTGTGACATTGAATAATAGTAATTTTCCATTCACAGTATCTATAAATGGAATAGACTGGATGCGTGTGACATTGAATAATAGTAATTTTCCATTCACAGTATCTATAGATGGAATAGACTGGATGCGTGTGACATTGAATAATAGTAATTTTCCATTCACAGTATCTATAGATGGAATAGACTGGATGGGAGTGACATTGAATAATAGTAATTTTCCATTCACAGTATCTATAGACGGAATAGACTGGATGGGTGTGACATTGAATAATAGTAATTTTCCATTCACAGTTTCTATAGACGGAATAGACTGGATGGGTGTGAAGTTCTTCCAGCTGTCATCACAGTGGCAGACCCACATCAAACAGTTCCCCATCTGTGTATTCAGCACTGAAGCGGAACTAAACACCTGAGTGGCAGTCACATCAAGCAATTCGCCACCTGTGTATTCAGCATCGAACCAGACCATAATACTGGAGTTTAAAAACACAGTTGCAGTCAATCTTGGAATCAATCTTGGTGACCAGCAGTCGTTGTCCGGTTTTGGGTACAATGTGAGACAACGTGATTGCCATATTTCGTTTGTCATGGAAATTCATTTTTGGGGTAATTTTGGATAGTTTGGTTGTTATCTTTTGTTCCAGCATTTTGGATGACAACTTGGACACCTAATAAGTGTTTAATGCTTTTAAAAATTTGTCGATAACAAATCCTGGAGGCCATCTTGGTTCTGGTGACTAAGTTTGATATCTTCTTAGAAGCCATCTTGGATGATATCAGAAGTGTATATACACTGCACCTTCCTGGAAGTTAATACAGATTTTGCAAATCTGTTTATATCTTATACAAACGGCAATCTTTAATTGTTATGCTCCCTTGTTCCCCTTGTTAGTCATAGGGTGCTTAATAAAAACCCTATATTGACAGATGTCCATAATGTCTTGATTGCTTTGGAACTTGGTATGTTTGTCTAGATTAGAGAATAATCGTATTGTTTAATTGTTATGCTCCATTTTTGTCAAGTATGTTGTTTTTAATTAAGACTTATTTTGTTTATATTTTGTCATTTGTGAGAAGATTTTTGTTTGTTTATTAGTTACATTTCTGTGTCGCCTTTTGGAAGAAAAATGTGATATATAGGGATAACTTTGTCGTCCGTCCATCCGTCAGACAATCTGTCCGTCCCGAAAACTATAGTAGGGTTCGTAGTATTCTGCTTCACAACGTTGGCTATAACTTTATCATTTTTTCAATATATACTCATCATGGCAACTTCGACATGACCTTAAAATATAATGGTCAAATCACACTGAAGGTCATTATATGGGTTAAATACTTTTTTTTTTCCTTAAGGAAAACTTAAAGTTGGCTATAACTTCCTCATTTCTTGATATTTCTTCATCAAACTTTCAATATATACTCATCATGACAACATCGACATGACCATACTAAAATATAAAGGTCAAGGTCACACTGAAGGTTATATGGGTTAAATACTCATTATTTTCTTCACGAAAACTTAGGCCAGTTTCCCAAGGTCATTTATATATTGACCAAGTGCTGACAGGCGACACACGTGTTCCGCGGAACATCCATCTAGTTGGTATAATGAAGCTTCATCAAATTCCTGTTGATGGCTACTTGTATGGTGGGGTTAAAAGCATTAAGTAATTAATGTATTCATTTTATGTACATTTTTGTATGTGTGTGTTCTGATAGACACAATGATGAACACATTTTGTTTTTTATGTGCGAAGGAGAAGCGTCTTCTCTATCTATAAGTACCGGTGTTTGTAACAAAGTTGCAACTATATATAGCTTTTCGTTAAGCAGACAGGTTTTTGTTTCAACTCATTCATTTGTGTTTTCATAGTTGTTAAAAGCTTAAGAGGTTGTCTGCGCTTGGCTAAACATGGAACAGAAAAGGCCCGGTAATTGTTTTAGGAATCTGTTTTATGTTTTTAGCTTTCATTATAAAATATACAACCCACAACTTCCAAAGTATAGGCAACCTTAAGCATTTCATGTGAATGTTGAAAGTGTTCGATAATTTGCGTACCTTCCTGATATATATAATGAAATCTTTAGTATTTATATTTTTATTATTTTTAGCTCAACTGATCAGAGATCAGCGGAGCTTATGCCGTGGTGCGGCGTCCGTCGTCCGTCCGTCTGTCCGTCTGTCTGTCTGTCCGTTAACTTTTATTTGTAGCGACTACTCCTCTGAAACTACTGGATGGATATTCATGAAACTTTACAGAAATGTTGCCCATGAAGTCTAGTTGATCCTAGCAAAAATTCATGTTGATGTGAAATCCAAGATGGCCGCCAAAGCTAAAAATAGAATTTTAAAATACAAGTTTGTAGCGACTACTTCTTGAAAACTATAAGTGATATTGATATGGGACTTTTTCTATAATGATCAGCATGACATGAAGTTGGTCCTTGTCAAAAATCGTTTTGATTCGACGTTAAACATGGCTGCCAGTGGCCATCTTTGTTTACATAGAGTTATATAGTAAAAACTTGTAGCGACTACTCCTCTGAAACTACTTGGCGGATTTTCATGAAACTTTACAGGAATGTTGCTGTTGATGTCTAATTAATCCTAGCAAAATTTCAGATCGGCCAGAAATTCAAGATGGCCACCACAGCTAAAAATAGATTTTTAAAAAATAAGTTTGTTGCGACTACTTCTTGAAAACTATAAGTGATATTGATATGGGACTTTTTCTAAAATGATCAGCATGACATGATGTTGATCCTAGTCAAACATTATTTTGATTCGACGTTAAACATGGCTGCCAGTGGCCATCTTTGTTTACATAGAGTTATATAGTAAAAACTTGTAGCGACTACTCCTCTGAAACTACTTGACGGATGTTCATGAAACTTCACAGGAATGTTGCTTTTGATGTCTAATTGATCCTAGCAAAATTTCAGGCTGGCCGGAAATTCAAGATGGCCGCCACGGCTAAAAATAGATTTAAAATAAATAAATTTTTAGCGACTACTTCTTGAAAACTGTAAGAGATATTGATATGGGACTTTTTCTAAAATGATCAGCATGACATGATGGTTATATGAGTCGAACATTATTTTGATTCGACGTTAAACATGGCTGCCAGTGGCCATCTTTGTTTACATACAGTTATATAATGAAAACTTGTAGCGACTACTCCTCTGAAACTACTTGACGGATTTTTAAGAAACTTCCCAGGAATGTTGCTCTTGATGTCTAATTGATCCTAGCAAAATTTCAGGTCGGCCGGAAATTCAAGATGGCCGCCACGGCTAAAAATAGATTTTCAAAAAACAAGTTTGTAGCGACTACTTCTTTAAAACTATAAATGATATTGATATGGGACTTTTTCTAAAATGATCAGTATGACATGATGTTGATCCTTGTCAAAAATTATTTTGATTTGACATTAAACATGGCCGCCAGCGGCCATCTTTGTTTACATAGAGTTATATAATGAAAACTTGTAGCAACTACTCCTATGAAACTACTTGATGGATTTTCATGAAACTTCACGGGAATGTTGACCTAGCTATCAAAAATCTATCAGTAGAGCTTCAAGGTCATTGACCTCTTGTTAAATGACATCTTGTGTTAATACATGCCTTATATAATGTATAAACTAAGTGTCTCCAGAGGATTTGTATGCACCTTTCATTTTGTTTAATTGAAGTAACAGTATCATCCATACGCTGCTTGTTGGCGGGAACCAGTCGAAACAACATACACGTTGTTGCTTTACGAAATTATTTTACAAATTACACCCCCGTAAAATGCTTCAATTAACATGCAGTGATTTCATGCTCATATAGAGCAAACTGCAAGTCTGTACAGGAATGTGAATATTAGGGGATGGCAAACAAGGCCAAAATGTACCGGCGTCATAACAAACAACCCAAGGCCACATGTACCTTCGTCATAACAAACAACCCAAGGCCAAATGTACCTCCGTCATAACAAACAACCCAAGGCCAAATGTACCTTCGTCATAACAAACAACCCAATGTACCTCCCCCAGTAATAATGGTACAGATCAACATGTACCTCCCCCAGTAATAACGGTACAGATCAACATGTACCTCCCCCAGTAATAATGGTACAGATCAACATGTACTTTCCCCAGTACAACATGTACCTCCCCCAGTAATAACGGTACAGATCAACATGTACCTCCCCCAGTAATAACGGTACAGAACAACATGTACCTCCCCCAGTAATAACGGTACAGATCAACATGTACTTTCCCCAGTACAACATGTACCTCCCCCAGTAATAAAGGTACAGATCAACGTGTACCTTCCCAAGTAATAACGGTACAGATCAACATGTACCTCCCCCAGTTCAACATGTACCTCCCCCAGTAATAACGTTACAGATCAACATGTACCTCCCCCAGTAATAACGTTACAGATCAACATGTACCTCCCCCAGTAATAACGGTACAGATCAACATGTACCTCCCCCAGGAATAACGTTACAGATCAACATGTACCTCCCCCAGTAATAACGGTACAGATCAACATGCACCTCCCCAAGTAATAACGGTACAGATCAACATGCACCTCCCCCAGTAATAACGGTACAGATCAACATGTACCTCCCCCATTAATAATAGTACAGATCAACATGTACCTCCCCCAGTAATAATGGTACAGATCAACGTGTACCTCCCCCATTAATAACGGTACAGATCAGCATGTACTTTCCCCAGTACAACATGTACCTCCCCCAGTAATTCTCTTCCTTCAACAATGTGTTCTTGCCTACAGGGTATTGCCTACAGGGTTTGTAGTATTCTGCTTCAGTTACTGTTGAGGAATCGTCGTAGTTAGATTTGATGTTAACTTTCACATTGATGAATTAGCTGTTGGAATTATCATTCTGTTTTTGTATGTAAAAGTGTTTTGGTGCTAAATGATTTAAAACTGTTACTGATGTACGATGTTATGTCCAGAAAACAATACATTTAGTGTTTCTGTTTTAAAGTGATTTTTGAGAAATAATATATTTATTAACTTCTTGAGTGAGTGTCCAGAAAATAATACATTTAGTAACTCCGTAAGTAGAAAATAATACATGTAGTTTTTCGGTAAGTGATTTTTGAGAAAATAATACATTTATTAACTCCGTAATTGTTGGTCCAGAAAATAAAACATGTAGTAACTCCGTAAGTGATAGTAAAGTACATATTAATACTTAAAAACGTTCTTAATGTGAGTTTAAGTATATATAGATACACAAATATGTAGATAGTCTGTCAAATAAGAACTGTTGCCATAGAAACAGTACATTATCCAAAAGCAGCGTGCCAAATATGAAACCGTTGCCAGTATATGTTCAACGCGGAAATTCACATGACGTACATCTGCCTTGTTATTGCTAACAATAATTATGTTGTTTAGCTTGTGCCAGCTCCAGATCTTGTTCATTTGGCTGTCATATTTTTCATGTTATTTTGGTATTTGTTAGTCATTGGTTTAAAGTAGCTATACAGCAACAACAACCTAATTTTACAACAAATATACACCGTTTATAAACCTACTGACGATGAGGTATATATATAACACATATTTTGATAATCCAAACTCTATAGATACAGTATATAAACAGATTTTAACCAGCCAGTCCAAACCTCAAAACTGCCAGGCCAAACCTCAAAACTGGAGCATCAGATTAAGAACACATGAATAGAGTTTTGATAATTGTTTTGTAGTTGTGCCATTATTTGGCGGGTTTGTTTCTTTAAGACTCTCCTACATTGAAGCTCTGACGTGTCCCAAAGAATAGCCATTTTCTAGTCGAAGGAATGCAACATATTTCTGAATATTTTTAGCGATATTTGTCTCGATATTGTCATGCTTCCTGATGCAGGTTATATTTCTAGTCACAGACTCATTATTTTCTATATTTGTGTTGGTGCGCCTTAAAACCCAATTCAATCCTATATTTAAATGGGTTTTAAAGGAAATAAATGGATTGGAGAGAATATTGGATTTATTGTCATCGGGGAAAAGAAGCTGTCATAAAAAATGTTTTTCCTCACTTTGTGTACTGAGATAAAAGACAAAATTCAGATATTCAGGACAAACAAACATGTTTAGTTTTGTCTTGAAGAACAAGAGGTGTTACTTTTCGGATGGCGGTAGTGATCAACTTTTTTTATTAGCTTTAATTATAGGAAAAAGGCATGCGCTCGATCAATTAAACGTAGCATAGTTGTATATTGAGTGGTACAGGTCATTAACACATCAGTTCCACAAATGTCTCAATTTTGAGATGTCATCATATTAGCTCCCTCTGAGGTCGCTGCCTCATGACCTTCGATATGCTAATGTGACCAAAAATAATTTCATATGGGTACCTTGTGGTCAGTAAGTGTCAGTTTTACATGTGAGTTTGCTTTCAGCTCTGTTTCTCAGCCAAACTTGGATCACTGTTGTATAATGGTCGTAAGCTCAGTAACATAGAGTAGTATGACAAATAACAGCAAACTTAAATTGTACGGGTTATAACTTCGTCAATTTTATATGTAAGGTTTGAGTTTTTAGCTGTTTGTCAGGAACTATATGCACTATATCAACCAGACGTGGATCATAGTTGTCGTAGAGGCATTTGACTTTGCGGAACTCTTGGTTTATATAAACTATGAAAGTACCTGGTTTTATATAAGTTGCATATCCATTCATATAATCCACTATTTCACGATATGTATGAATTAACACACAGTAATAATAAGCTCGTCCAGGTGAAGGTATGGTGTATTTTGTATCTGGGTCAGTGAATAGTTGTCTATTTGTCTTACTGAACTATTTTGTATCGTTGAGTTTTTTTCATATTTTGTCTGAGTGATCTATTGTGTATTTTCTTCAGGTTAAAATATTGCGTATTCTGTCCAGGTAAAAAATATTGTGTATTTTGTCCAGGTTAAAACATTGCGTATTTTGTCCAGGTAAAACTACTGCGTGTTTTGACCAGGTAAACATTATTGTGCATTTTGGACAAGATGAATATTGTATATTGTGTATATTGCCCCTGTTATGTGTGTATATTGCCCCTGTTATGTGTGTATATTGCCCCTGTTATGTGCTACATTGTGTATCTGCCGCTGTGTGAAGTCGTATGGACTATAAACTACAGGAGTGCTTTTGTTGATAATAGATATACCCGTGTGTAATGTAGTAATTGTATGTATTTATACTGTATAGCTAACAATGAACAATGTTTAGGATAAACTTGTGTACAGGTGTACATAAATTACTTCTGTAATAAAGGGACATACCGCAATCCTCATTTCTTAAAACTCGCAGCATCCCGTTAGTTTTCCACAGAACTTGCACATTTGCAAATTTATGTTATTAATTATTAGAATAGTTCTAAGCAATTGTTTTTGTATATAACTGTCTGGTGATTATTTTGCACCAGTAATATATTTAAACCTATGGTAGAGTAACGCAGAAAAATTGAAAACTCAAACATTTTATTTAATTATATGCAAGCAGGGTTTAAAGTGTTTATGAAAATAGGTTGATATTAATGGCAGATAGCTCCGATAGACCAAAGTGTTTCCCGAAAATTCCAATGGAAGCCAGAAGCCAAAACGAAGCTGTATATATGTAAGCATTCGGATGCAGGAGAGCACTTGCAGGGAGGTTCCTCCGGGTCCTGTCACGTTGTGCCCTTCAAAACAACGGTTAATAAATTAACCTCCACTTTATGAAAGTAGGTTAATATTAAACAAGATGTTTAGTATTTGATAAAAACTTCAAGATTGCCACGTGACCATCTTTTTAAAGTTTAAAGTGAATATTATACGAAATGATGTAAATTAAACGTAATCTGTTTTGATGCTTAAACATCCTTTTCTTGAAAAGCAGTTGTATACAATGAAAACAGAAATATCCATGAAGGACTTCCCATATAAATTTACCTGTAGGAAAAGAAAATTGAAATCCCCACCACTACATTTTCTTTAATCGACCTTAAAATGTGACGTACGGTCGTTCTACTTTCCGAAGTGCTAAAATAATCCCCCCTCCCCCCCCCCCCCATATTGAAAGAGTGTTTCCCCACCAGAGATAAATTTATATGGAATAGCTCTTATTAATTTGACTTGTTCGTTAACAAATATTATTGTCATTCAAACTTGGGAAATATATAATAGTATTTTAAATGAATACTGTTGAAGTCATTTCTCCACAATACTGAGAATATCATAAACTGATGGACTGCTATTTAATCATTTTTATACCTTAATTAAACCTATTTTTGGTGTATTAATCTCTCATTTTATGTTCACGATGTTACATTGTTGTTGGAGGGACTCATACTTCATCCCACTACAGATCCGTATGCTTTGTCTCATGGTACATGGTACAAACCATCTGTATGTTGGACTGCAGATCCGTATGCTTTGTCACCGGTACATGGTACAAACCATCTGTATGTTGGACTGCAGATCCGTATGCTTTGTCACACAATATATGGTACAAACCATCTGTATGTTGGACTGCAGATCCGTATGCTTTGTCACACAATACATGGTACAAACCATCTGTATGTTGGACTGCAGATCCGTATGCTTTGTCAAACGGTACATGTTACAATCCATCTGTATGTTGGACTGCAGATCCGTATGCTTTGTCACCGGTACATGGTACAAACCATCTGTATGTTGGACTGCAGATTTACATGCTTTGTCACACGGTACATGTACAAACCATCCGTATGATGGACTGCAGGTCCGTATGCTTTGTCACACAATACATGGTACAAACCATGTTGGACTGCAGATCCGTATGCTTTGTCACACAATACATGGTACAAACCATCTGTATGTTGGACTGCAGGTCCGTATGCTTTGTCACACAATACATGGTACAAACCATCTGTATGTTGGACTCCAGATCCACATGCTTTGTCACACGGTACATGGTACAAACCATCTGTATGTTGGACTGCAGATCCACATGCTTTGTCACACGGTACATGGTACAAACCATCTGTGTTTTGGCTTGCTGTAAAGCTTAGTTCTTTTGCTCATTCAATATCCAAATGAGTTCCTGATTGTATGTTGATACATCTTAGCAAGAGAATAGACCATGGGATAGTATTTCCTTCGTTTATTCATTTTTTAAACTATTTCTGCAGATATTTTGCTTTAATATACACCTGCCTTGTTTAGTGATCATCCTATTAATGGTAGATTTTAGATATTGATTGTAGGTGTAAATATATATGTACCTGTAGATACACCTAGATATATCTGTATGTGTAGATATACCTAGATATATGTGTAGATATACCTAGATATATCTGTATGTGTAGATATACCTAGATATATCTGTTTTAAAGTGTATATATACCTAGATATATCTGTGTATGTAGATATATCTGTTTTAAAGTGTAGATATACATAGATATATCTGTTTTAAAAGTACATATACCTAGATATATTCCTATATTTAAGTGTACATATACCTAGATATAGCTGTATTTGAGTGTCTATATACCTAGATATACATAAATATACCTAGATATATCTGTATTGAAGTTGGGATATATCTGGCTCCTAAGGTTGTACATTTCCTAAATCCATAACTATTTAATACGTGTAACTGTACTATATGTATATGATATAACTATACCCAAGTCTTGTAATTAACTAAGGGTTAAGGATCTGCATACAAACATTAAACCATACTTCCCATTATGAAGGCAAACCTGGTTTTAGCTTCAGTTTGCGGCTTAGGCTGAAAATACGTGATTGTTTATGGCTGAACGTTATACTGTGTATAGAAATTGTCATTAAAGGAGACGAGATGTGTTTGTGTGATTTCTATGTACAATAATAATTTGATGTGCAATAGGTACAGCCGCAATATACTTGTACAGTATTACAGTTGTGTAAATATCGTAGATGACTCTGGCATTGTTGCATTGCTAATATTTAGAGAGGTTTTGTGTAAATATGGTAGACGGTCCTGGCGTGTTGCCATGCTAATACGTAGAGAGATTTTGTAGAGAAATGATTGATATTATTATTGAAGAAGACAACAATTCTGTAAATTTTCTGTAAAATGATGTGCACTTCCTACATGATTGTATCATATTGTGTATAAATGTTGTTTAAATATATACTGTGTTGTTTCTACAAATGAAATAATGAGTTGTTGGAAAACTCTACTTTAGTTTGTTGTGAGCTTACTTTAGTGCTCAGCTTGATCACTTAATTCTGTAATCTTTGCCTGAGCTGGTCTCGGCGGAGGAATGCTGGAGCTATATGTCTGTTATTGTCTTGTGATCTTGTCTCGGGTGATCTTTCTGTAAGTAGTAATAGTATAGCAATAAAGATATAAAGGAGCTTTTTAAATATTAGCAATGTTCAATCGGACCATACTGTCTTGCCGAAATTCAAGTTTTTACTCTTTATGGTGTTTAGATGTTTTAGTTGATGTCTCTGAAGTGAAATTTTTATTATAAATACGTGAAAGTTTTACTTGTCAGAATGTAGCTATCATGCTGTTTTCCATTTCCGTTTGGTTCCGGGGCAAAGAATAGGGCCACTGCAGATCCTGTTGAGGAGTAGGCAGAGGGTAGAACCGCCCTCAAGTTCATGTTCATTTTATCATTTTTTGTTCATGCTCATTAAAGGTCTTCATCATGACCCCTGCATTGTTTCAGGTGCCATCTCGCTCAAATCACTAGAGCAGTGGCAGAAAACAATAAACGTGGCTCCAGTGTACTATAGAATTTGCAGCAACTCTGCAGTTCTGCAGGTGAGAAGGTTCTAGGCCCATTCTCCATATTTTATCTCGATATACATGGAGGATGAGCCTGGCATGTTCATTCCTGTTAGGCACCATATAACCTTTCATGTGTTGGTGCACTTTAAAAAACCCAATTCGATCAATCAACCATTTTCAACTTACATGTTCTACTAAGATTATATTGGGAAAAAAGTAAAATAAAACACACTGTCATATTCATTTACATGCAGTAGCATAGGTTCTTCTTGCTACTGTGGACCGCAGTGGCCCAGTTGATAGCACGCTCGACTCTGAATCCAACACTATGGTTACGAGCCTTGCTGGTACCACTGTGTTCCGTCAGTGTGTCATGGTTACGAGCCTCGCTGGTACCACTGTGTTCCGTCAGTGTGTCATGGTTACGAGCCTCGCTGGTACCACTGTGTTCCGTCAGTGTGTCATGGTTACGAGCCTCGCTGGTACCACTGTGTTCCGTCAGTGTGTCATGGTTACGAGCCTCGCTGGTACCACTGTGTTCCGTCATGGTTACGAGCCTCGCTGGTACCACTGTGTTCCGTCAGTGTGTCATGGTCCTCGCTGGCACCACTGTGTTCCGTCAGTGTGTCATGGTTACGAGCCTCGCTGGTACCACTGTGTTCCGTCATGGTTACGAGCCTCGCTGGTACCACTGTGTTCCGTCATGGTTACGAGCCTCGCTGGTACCACTGTGTTCCGTCAGTGTGTCATGGTTACGAGCCTCGCTGGTACCACTGTGTTCCGTCATGGTTACGAGCCTCGCTGGTACCACTGTGTTCCGTCAGTGTGTCATGGTTACGAGCCTCGCTGGCACCACTGTGTTCCGTCAGTGTGTGTCCTTAGGAAGACACTTCCCAAAGTTTTCTCTGTCAGATTGGGACAAAAAGCAGGTGGTCCCGTGTACCTGGGCCAAATCTACAAACACCTTAAAGAACCATAGGAATCTTATTAATAAAGAAGGGCAGGTTTCCCATTTATCCTTCCCCTCTCTCAGGGGGGCTCCACATACCTAAATAATGTGTTGGTGAGCTGTTTTAACAACAAATCCATCTAATTCTTGCTAATATGCTGTTGATTGTTGAAGGGGACTGGAGGGAATTTGGAAGAGTAATGGATGTCAACCCAAATACGAATAAAACCTTTGTAATGTGTTTCAGTTGCATGTTCTATGTGCATATGCACTAAACTAGGTCCCATGATTCGTCCGATTTAATTATTGTTCGTAAAATAGTTTGGTCTGGATAACTGGATGACTCGGCTAGTTTTTGTTGTGTAAATCGTTCATATAAATGCAAATTTCGTATGAAATTGAATTACATTATGATATATATTTTTCATTTGTATTTGGATCGATTCTTCCAGATTGCCTGTAGTCCCTTTGGTTTGTTTTTATTGCTGTTATTTTTTGTTTGAAATTGTGTTTGATATATAAAAAAAGCATATAATTTCAGCTAGTATTAACATAAAATAACAGCTTGTGCATTGCCTATAAGCTTTATTGATTAAAACATCACAAAATGCATGGACGCTCTGGAATCTCCTCAAGCTGATTTAACATGTTTAATTCAAAGCATTCAGTGTTGAGTAGTGTTACTTGTATGTAATGGTTTTGTCAATAAACACGTCTCAAATTTAGTTTTCAGGTTTTATTATGTACATTTTATAATACACATTATTCCATTTAAAATGCATAAAAAATGATGGAAATGACTTAAAAAGAGCAAGAATACATTGACACAAAAATAACTTTTATATATATTACCATCATGTAGGCTGCTATTCAAAAACAGGCCAAAAACTTGCTGAGTTGATTGCCTGTAGACAATAGACCTAATAACAGGGATTGGAACCAGTAAAGTACCAAAATATCACCCGCAACTTTTTGCTTCTAACTAATCTCTCAAATATTCATTGATTTTATTTTTTTATATTTAAAATGGGGCCTATTCCATTAAAACATACATGGGACCCCAGGGAGGCACTTTCAAAATTGAACATTCACCCATATAGGTATGCAAAATTGAGTTTAAAGAACCAAATTTTGGAAAATAGATTTCACCCATAGATGTTTATTAAATTGCTTTCCTGGGGTCCCTGGTACGTTTTAATAGGATATTCCTGAATAACAAAAATATGATTATACCAATTTATCTTAATTTTGAAAGTCAGAAAGTTTATAAAAAGCTGTTTAAAGTCAAATGTATCATCATTTGAAGCTTTTCTCTTAAAAAATCAGGCGATTTACATTCTTGTTTGCTCAGAATAAGCAAAATGTGCACTGGGTTTTGAATGAAATGTGTAAACATAAAACTCTTTTACGCATATTGAAGTCAGACAAATGTTGTGAAATCTCCACACAGTTCTTCGTGAAATTGAGATTTCACAGTTTCCAATCTATCTATTATTAGGTGTGACATTATGTAGGACACATGAAAAAAATTGGAACATTGTCCTTTATTATTCATGACTAGTGTACTCAGTACATTTAAGAACGCGATATTTTTGAGTTTCGATTATTTTTAGTCTGCTGTTTTCTGTTCAGATAAAGATTGTATTATATTTTAGTACACAAGCCTCTTTGTCCCAAAGTTTAACATATTGCGATAAACGGTTGCATGAGATTTGCTCTACTGTTTTCAGTTTCAACAGTTTTAACTTTAAAATTGTTAACATCTCTAGAAATTCAAAAAATACCTAGTGTTGCATTTTCAGATATACTGTGTGTACATGCCAGATATACTGTGTGTACATGCCAGATATACTGAGTGTACATGCCAGCTATACTGAGTGTACATGCCAGCTATACTGAGTGTACATGCCAGCTATACTGAGTGTACATGCCAGCTATACTGAGTGTACATGCCAGATAAAAAATGATGGGAGTGATATATTTTATTGTTTGAGTGAAGTATTCAGATACTTTCAAGTTATATACTTTTCTTGTGTTTTTTGAAATGTATACAAACTTCAGTCTTAACTTAAGAATCCACAATATAAAATCCACTATAATAATAGCTGCTATTAAAGATATATAGGTGTATGTACTTAATGTGTGAGTGTTGTAGTGGTGTTGTTTCAAACATTTGTGCTGTTACAGAAATGCGTCGCCGTAATTTAAAGTTGAATAAATTGTAGAATGAGTAAGGTATGATACTTGTTCATGTCTGTTGCATAAATTGTCAGTTATCTCTGTTATTTATAACATCCATAACTGTATAAAGTAGAAGATGCTAGATATAGTTGATGTGTTTTTTCATAAATAAGCCAAAGAATTAGCCATTATAGTGTTGATCCAATAAAATGCATAGGAACTAATCTTTAACGGTGCGTTGGCCACCATCGCTCATACAGATGTGATGTCTGTTATATTTCATAATTTGTTAAAGGGACACAGCAAATTTTTTTTTTTTTTTTAAAACTCGTGGCGTCCCTTTAGTTTTTCTGCATAACTTGATTATAAGAATAGTATAAAGCAAAGTATATGATAATATTTTACGATATAAAAACCCTGATATTACTAATTGTTGATTACATTGCATCAATAAGGACCAGCAGAGCTTATTGGATGGTGTGTTGTCCGTCGTCCATCCGTCTGTCATCTGTTAACTTTTACCTCGTTAAGACGAGAGGGCATTCATTTTTCATCCGGTCTTTACCAAACTTTACCAGGTTGTTAATGCAATGGAAGCGACAAGTTCGAAAACAAGCCAGATTTGACCATTAACAGCGAAGTTGTAGCCCTTGAATTATTTAAAAATGCTAAATTTTGCCTTATGATGATAAAGCCTTCATTTTTCATCAGATCTTTACCAAACTGTACCGGATTGTTAATCAATGAAAGCTAGAACAAGTTCGAAAACCCGTCAGATCGGACTAGTCACAACGGAGTTATGGCCCTTGATTTAGTTAAAAATGCTATATTTTGCCTTGTTAAGACAATAGGGCCTTCATTTTTCATCTGATTGTTACCAAACTTGACCAGATTGTTACTATCAAGAAAGTTCGGACAAGTTCGTAAACCAGCCGTATCGGACCAGTGACAATGGAGTTGTGGTCCTTGAATTTGTTAAAAATGCTATATTTTGCCTCGTTAAGAAGACAGGGCCTTGTTTTTTTATCCAAACTTTACCAGATTGTTAATATCAATGAAAGCTCCGAAAAGTTTGAAAACCAGCAAGATTGGACAATTTTCACCGGAGTTATGGCCCTTGATTTTCTGAAATTTGCTATATTTTGGCCTCATTAAGACGAAAGGGCCTTTATTTGGCCAGATTTCAGTGAAACTTTTTAGGGATGATAAGTACCAAGCCTAGTTGTACATATCGTCACCGTGTTCCGGGTGAATGATTTTGACAGAGTTGTATCCCTTTAAAGGTTTTAATACACAAACTTTGTCCTGGCTAGTTCTCCTGAACCTCTCGCCAGATTTCAACTTTAAAGGGTTGATCAGCACCAAGCCTAGTTGTGCATATTATCACCGCTTTCCGGTTTACAGATTTTTGGTGGAGTTATGCCCATTTAAAGGTTTTTGATACACACACATTTTCCAGGCTTGTTCTCCTGAACACCTGGCTGGATTTCAACGAAACTTGACAAGGATGATCAGTATCAAACATAGTTGTGCATATCATCGCCATATTCCGGTTGAATGCTTTTTGGCAGAGTTATGGCTCTTTAAAGGTTTTAATTGACAAATTGTCCAGATTAGTCTCTTCTGAACTCCTTGCCGGATTTCAACGCATCTTGGTGGGGATGGACAGTACCAAGCCTAGTTGCACATGTCATTGCCGTGTTCTGGTTGAATGAATTCTGGCAGAATTATGACCCCTTAAAGGTTTTAATACACTTTGTACAGACTAGTTCTCCTGAACCTCTGGGTGGATTTCAATGAAACTTGGCAGGGATGATCAGTACTAAGCCCAGTGGCGTATATCATCGCCATGTTCCAGTTGAATGATATTTGGAAGAGTTATGGCCCCTTATACATTAACTTTATCTTTAGCAAGTAGAGCTTATGGGATGCCGAGTTGTCCGTCGTCCGACGATAACTTTTGTCTGGTTAAGACGATAGGGCCTTCATTTTTCATCTGATCTTTACCAAACTTTACCAGATTGTTAATGTCAATGAAAGCTCGGATAAGTTCGAAAACCAGCCAAATCAGACCAGTAACAGCGCAGTTATGGCCCTTGATTTAGTTAAAAATGCTATATTTTGCTTCGTTAAAATGATAGGGCCTTCATTTTTTTATCCGATCTTTACCAAATTTTACCAGATTGTTAATGTCAATAAAAGCTCGGATAAGTTCGAAAACCAGCCAGATCGGACCAGTAACAGAGGAGTTATGGCACTTGATTTCGTTAAATATGCTATATTATGCCTTGTTAAGGCGATCGGGCCTTCACTTTACCAAACTTTAGCAGATTTTTCGACTTTTTTTTTTCTTTTATTATTTTTATAGATTTTTCGACTTTTTTTATCTCTACTGATCAGAGATCAGCAGAGCTTATATGCCGTGTTGTGGTGTCCGTCGGTAAACTTTTTTTGTAGCGACTACTCCTCTGAAACTACTGAATGGATTTTCATGAAACTTTACAGAAATGTTGCCCATGAAGTCTAGTTGATCCTAGCAAAAATTCATGTTGATGTGAAACCCAAGATTGCCACCAAATCTAAAAATAGATTTTTAAAAAACAAGTTTGTAGCGACTACTTCTTGAAAACTCTAGTGATATTGATATGGGTCTTTTTCTAAAATGATCAGCATCACATGATGTTGGTCCTTGTCGAAAATCGTTTTGATTCAATGTTAAACATGGCTGCCAGCGGCCGTCTTTGTTTACATAGAGTTATTGAGTAAAAACTTGTAGCGACTACTCCTCTGAAACTACTTGACGGATTTCCATGAAACTTCACAGGAATGCTGCTCTTGATGTCTAAATGATCCTAGCAACATTTCAGGTTGGTCAGAAATTCATGATGGCCGCCACAGCTAAAAATATATTTTTAAAAAACAAGTTTGTAGCGACTACTTCTTGAAAACTATAAGTGATATTGATATGCGTCTTTTAAAATGATTTTAAAAGTATGACATGATGTTGATCCTTGACGAAAATTATTTTGATTCGACGTTAAACATGGCTGCCAGCGGCCATCTTTGTTTACATAAGAGTTATATAATGAAAACTTGTAGCGATTACTCCTCTGAAACTACTTGACGGATTTTCATGAAACTTCACACAAATGTTGCTCTTGATGTCTAATTGAACCTAGCAAAACTTTAGGTCAGCCGGAAATTCAAGATGGCCACCACGGCTAAAAATAGATTTTCAAAAAAGTTTGTAGCGACTACTTCTTGAAAACTATAAGTGATATTGATATGGGACTTTTTCTAAAATGATCAGCATAGCATGGTGTTGGTCCTTGTCGTAAAAACTTGTAGCGACTACTCCTCTGTAACTACTTGACGGATTTTCATGAAACTTCACAGGAAAGTTGCTCTTGATGTCTAATTGATCCTAGCAAAAGTTCAGGTCGGCCGGAAATTCAAGATGGCCACCATGGCTAAAAATAGATTTTCAAAATTCAAGTTTGTAGCGACTACTTCTTGAAAACTGTAAGTGATATTGATATGGGACTTTTTCTAAAATGATAAGTATGACATGATGTTGATACTTGTCAAAAATTATTTTGATGCGACGTTAAACATGGCCGCCAGCGGCCGTCTTTGTTTACCTAGAGTTCTATAATGAAAACTTGTAGCGACTGCTCCTCTGAAACTACTTGACGGATTTTCATGAAACTTCACAGGAATGCTGATAACCTATCAGTAGAGCTTCAATGTCATTGACCTCTTGTTTTTGTTATTTTTTAATTTTTTTTATCTCTACTGGCCAAGTTCGAAAACAAGCCAGATCGGACCAGTAATGGCGGAGTTATGGCTCTTGATTTAGTTAAAAGTGCTATATTTTGCCTCTTTAAGACGATAGTCACTCGCTTCATTGATGTTATAAGAGCCGTATTAGCCAGTAGAGCGTTCACAGGCCCTCTTGGGCCTCCTGTTCTTCGTTATTCTACCGTAGGTTTTAATGTATTGTTGGTACAGTATAATCAGCTTTTACTAATATGCAAACACATTTTACTCTTGAGTTATTGAAATAAGTATTTCCAGGGCTCTATATGTCATTGTCATCCCAGGTATTACTAATGACTTGTCAATATTACCAGGGCTCTATGTGTCATTGTCATCCCAGGTATTACTAATGACTTGTCAATATTACCAGGGCTCTATGTGTCATTGTCATCCCAGGTATTACTAATGACTTGTCAATATTACCAGGGCTCTATGTGTCATTGTCATCCCAGGTATTACTAATGACTTGTCAATATTACCAGGGCTCTATATGTCATTGTCATCCCAGGTATTACTAATGACTAGACAATATTACCAGGGCTCTATGTGTCATTGTCATCCCAGGTATTACTAATGACTTGTCAATATTACCAGGGCTCTATATGTCATTGTCATCCCAGGTATTACTAATGACTTGTCAATATTACCAGGGCTCTATGTGTCATTGTCATCCCAGGTATTACTAATGACTTGTCAATATTACCAGGGCTCTATGTGTCATTGTCATCCCAGGTATTACTAATGACTTGTCAATATTACCAGGGCTCTATATGTCATTGTCATCCCAGGTATTACTAATGACTAGACAATATTACCAGGGCTCTATGTGTCATTGTCATCCCAGGTATTACTAATGACTTGTCAATATTACCAGGGCTCTATATGTCATTGTCATCCCAGGTATTACTAATGACTTGTCAATATTACCAGGGCTCTATGTGTCATTGTCATCCCAGGTATTACTAATGACTTGTCAATATTACCAGGGCTCTATGTGTCATTGTCATCCCAGGTATTACTAATGACTTGTCAATATTACCAGGGCTCTATATGTCATTGTCATCCCAGGTATTACTAATGACTAGACAATATTACCAGGGCTCTATGTGTCATTGTCATCCCAGGTATTACTAATGACTTGTCAATATTACCAGGGCTCTATGTGTCATTGTCATCCCAGGTATTACTAATGACTTGTCAATATTACCAGGGCTCTATATGTCATTGTCATCCCAGGTATTACTAATGACTAGTCAATATTACCAGGGCTCTATGTGTCATTGTCATCCCAGGTATTACTAATGACTTGTCAATATTACCAGGGCTCTATATGTCATTGTCATCCCAGGTATTACTAATGACTAGTCAATATTACCAGGGCTCTATATGTCATTGTCATCCCAGGTATTACTAATGACTAGACAATATTACCAGGGCTCTATATGTCATTGTCATCCCAGGTATTACTAATGACTTGTCAATATTACCAGGGCTCTATATGTCATTGTCATCCCAGGTATTACTAATGACTAGTCAATATTACCAGGGCTCTATGTGTTATTGTCATCCCAGGTATTACTAATGACTTGTCAATATTACCAGGGCTCTATATGTCATTGTCATCCCAGGTATTACTAATGACTAGTCAATATTACCAGGGCTCTATGTGTCATTGTCATCCCAGGTATTACTAATGACTTGTCAATATTACCAGGGCTCTATATGTCATTGTCATCCCAGGTATTACTAATGACTAGACAATATTACCAGGGCTCTATGTGTCATTGTCATCCCAGGTATTACTAATGACTAGCCAATATTACCAGGGCTCTGTGTCCCAGGTATAACTAATGACTTGCCAATATGCAAGCTATGTAGGAAAACTAACTGAACACTGCAAGTTAAACAAAATAAATCAAGTTAGCCGTATGTCATTTTAAATTCATGTTTAGCAGGTTTGAAATTGATAAAAATTCTGGACATAAAACTAGATTTTCTGCCCGAAGTATGGAATTGTATGAAACTATAAATTTATCACAAGACAGCGAAGGCAGGGGTAATGCTGGAGCCACTTACAAGCATTATTCAAGATTTGTGTGGCATCATCCACTTATTGTAATATAATTAATTGTTTTAACTTAATTTGTTTAAATATAAGCCATAATATGTTGCTATATGCACATCCACTCGAGAATATATCTGCTTATTCATCTAGAATAAATAGAACCAAACTTAAAAAATATCTGTGTTTTTTCTTACTTCCCATTACATCATATTTTGCGAATGAATGAATGAATGATTTGTGTTTTATGGCACGTCGACACATAAATAGGTCATATTGTGCGCAAAAAACGATGAATCGTGAAAAAATGAAGTAATAATTAAAAATAATGTAAACGTATAAAGATAAAACTATCTACAAATAAGGGATGATATGGTAGCAATATAAACTATGTATATATATATAAATCAACAGATACCCGCCAACGGGCTTGTAAACAAGTTAATATATATAGGAAAATATTATATTGATTTATAAAGCCTGATTTCTTTAAGTTTTGCGAATGACCAAGGGCAGTAGTATACTGAACAAAAAAAGAAACTTCCGCATTAAGCTGTGATTTGGATAGGGTTGACTGTTACACTTTGTACACCGATCTAGATACAATTTCATCATTATATACTTATCACTCAATCATTCTGATCAGTATTAATAGTCATCAAAAACCAGAGTTAGTGTGTTGCTGCTAAAACATGATTCAAATTGCAAAATCACTATATTTGTATTATAAAGGGAGGTAATCTGAAAAATATTCATTCTTGAAAGCTGTATGGCGCAAAAGTGAGTGAACAGGTCAGCTAACTTTCTCAGTCTTTTTGGTGCTGAGGTTATCTTCTGTTTATTTCAGTAGAACAAAACTGTTAAATCAAAGTTTAAACCACAAGACCCGGAAATTCTGTTTAAACCAAAACATGGGGAATAACTTTGCGTACAAGTTTGATTCAAGGAAAATTGTTTCATGACAGTGCTGGCCTTTTAACAAAGGTATTAACATATAAGACCAAACAAAATATATTTTCATTGTGTCTACATGTATGGGTAAATTTGCAGAAGTTTCTTTTTTTTGTTGAGTATATTATATAATCTGTACAAAATATGTCACATGATTGTATGTGCAAACTCGATTTTGTATGAAAACTTACATGCATAATTATGCAAGATTACTGCCTTAGGGGATTTAAGGGCCCGAGTTGGCAGTGGTACTACTGTGCATTTCAGGGTGCCTAGACGTCGAATATGAATCGTGATTTTTTTCATTACTTTATGTTTTCATACCTGATTTGATTGAATAGAATGAAAACGGATGCTCCTTCTGTTTGCAATCTTCGCGTAGCCATCCTCAAAGCTTCGCAAAGCCAAACATTCAATTTGACCCCCACTGTTTACATGCAATTGTATTGACACGTCACAGCTGAAAACCAAAATGGCGACGGCAGAAAATTCCATTTACCATGGTATTTAAAGGTGACTTAAAAATCGATTTATAAATAGTGGTGTAAATAATAATATATATATAAACGTAGTCTACTATACCTACCTTTTATTTGCTACATATAATGTTTTTCATTCCAAAATAAAAGATAAGTATGATCGATTGCTGGAGGTGCTGAATATTGAACAACAAAACCACCCTGCATAACCTAGAAACAGACCTGCGCAGACGACAATTTCTAAAAATAAGGCCGCCATGTTGTTGTAATATTCTTCACCGCCAGAAATGGCGAACCCCAGCAGTGGTACTGCTAGGTTAGTTCTTCTGTATCTAATATCACTGTACACGTATATCCACCACCACTGAATAGTCTATTTACGCTTTACACTACCGGTATTAAAAACTTTATTAAAACTGTTCTCTTCTTGTTTGTTTCTAATAATGTTTACTAAGATCACGTATTAATAGCAAGTGTCCACACAGGAAGGCTCTATCGTATTCCTTTAAATAGTCTATGTCTCATCGAATGCAGATTGTAAATCAGTCTTCTTGCGTGATCAGTCTTCTTCCATGTTGATTTAATTTTTACAAATGTAAACAAGGGGGTCAAAATGAATTTTAGGCTTTGTGAAGCATAAAGGATGGCTATGGCAAGATTGTAAACAGATCCAGGAGCGTCTATTTTCATTCTATCTAGCCATATCAGGTATGAAAACGTCATGTCTTGCTCATCACCATAAAAAGGCATTCCACATTCACCACGGTAGTGGATGGCAATGTTTAAATTTTACCAAAAACTCTTGTTATTTATTTTCACCCAAACGGCCAGTTTGGCAGAGAATGAAAGTCGTTCATTTGCTTGTAAGCATGTAGATTACTTCCATATTTTATGTATACCTCAACACAAAATATGGCATTTTTCAACAAATCAAGGGCCATAATTCCGGTGAAACTAATCCGAACTGGCTGGTTTTCGAACTTGTCCACGCTTTCATTGATATTAACAATCTCTGCAAGTTTGATAAAGATCAAATAATAAATGAAGGTGTTAGAGTGTTCACACACAAGGCAGAAAATAGCCCTTTTTTCAGAAAAAACAAGGGTGTTACAGATCCGATCTAGCTGGTTTTCAAAGCCGCATAGAGCAAGAGGCAATGAATCGTCATATCGTTATTCATCTCAGTTGAATTCACGTATACCAAATGGACCACCAGTCTATGGATGTACGTATTGCAAAATGGACAATCACCAGACAAGGGAGTGTGGACAAGGTAACGGATTTCATGGATAATGTTTTAATTGTAAAATGGTCGGACACAACATGTGTGAGTGTTGGAGTCAATAGGACAGTCACAAGGCCATCACATAGAGAACAATCGACGACTTTAACCGTTTAGATATTCTAAACAGCATTTGTCAGACGTGTAATGCTTTTGTTTGTATCTGTAGTACTAATCTGTACAACGTTCACATTCAAAATATAAACCTAATTCATACATCGATACTTCAAACTTGGGGTTACCAAAGAAAGGTCTTAATATTGGACAATTGAATGTTCAAGGATTATCTTCAACAATAGATCAGTTAAAATATTTATGCTCACCGCACAACAATATATATGTATTAAGTCTTGGTGAAACAAAGTTTACAAATGATCACAAAACGGAAGCTTTTTATATACATGGGTTTCAAGTACCGTTTCGCAGGGATAGACTAAATAATGGGGAGGTGGTTTGTTAGTGTATGTTAAAGATGGAATAAATTGCAAACGACGAATATATTTAGAAGACGAAGACGATCACATTGAATGCATTTTGATTGAGATCCAACGAAACAAAAGTAAACCATTTCTTATAGGGTCCGTGTACAGACAAACTCTAAAGCTATACGGAAAGATCATTTTGAAAATAAAATAGAAACAATTCTATTAGAGGAAAAAGAAACTAGTGTTTGACTTTTTAATTAAGGATATAAATAATGATTGGTTGAATTTTATTCTGTCATTGGGTTTAACCCAGCTCATTGATACGCCTACTCATTTGTCTTCAAATGATGTTGTTTCCACACATATCACTCGGTGCACTAATTTTAATGCTGGGGTAGACGAAAAGCAGAACAAACTGCCGTACTGGATTCCTAAATTACATAAAAATCCGTATAAGGCCCGCTTTATTTCGAATTCTAGTGCCTGCACCACCAAACATTTCCAAACCTTTAACGTCTTGTCTTACTGTCGTTAAAAATCACGTTAAACTATATTGTACTAAAACTAATGAAAACACAGGGATTAATTTGTTTTGGTATATTAAAAATTCAGGAGACGTTCTTGATACAATTTGCATTAAACGTCAAGTTTCACATTTAAACACTTATAACCTCTACACTATATACAACCGTACCACATCACCTTATCAAAGACAAGCTTATTGCTCTTATTTAAAAAACATTCGCTAGGCAAAATACTACATTTTTGGCCTGTACTAATATTAAAGCGTTTTTCACTAACGACAGTTTAGACAATTACACTATGTGGACTTGTCAAGAAGTTTTGAAGCACTCATCTTCCTATTAGATAATATTTTTGTCAGGTATGGAAGACCGTTTATAGACAAATAATTGTTGGTGTCCCTATGCGTACGAACTGTGCACCACTTGTCGCAGATTTGTTTGCTATGAAAGAGATTTCATGTTAAGTCTTTCACCAGATACTCAGGCAGATGTTATTGAAGCCTTTAATAACACCTCTCGGTAACTGGATGTTATATTAAACATTGACAACCCTTTCTTTCTATTATAGTTAATAATATATATCCTAAAGAACTTCAACTTAACAAAGCTATTATTTCTGATACTAAATACAGATATACAAATCGAACCGGAAAAGCAGCATTGAAGGACGACAGTCAACCACAAACAAAATACAGAAACAAAGAACATATTTAAAGATGAATAAAATACCAAATAAGACATCACAATCACAAAAGGGTTGAACATAGGGCTATCGCCATGGAACGGTCAGCGGCAGAAAAGGATGTAAACCAGGTTCTAGGGTGCACCAAACCTCGCACAGTGTAAATAAAGAAATCCCCGCCATGAACTATTATCTTACCAACAAGGCAGCGTTAATAGACAATGTTAGTAAAACAAAAAGATGCTCGTGTATATATAAATACAAAAAAAAGCCTAGAAAGCCACACAGAAGGTACTGAATGACTTGACAGAAGCCAGAGCAACGAGAGAATAAACCATTGAATGCACGACAAGACAAGACTGCAGACAAACATCAAACGTCACCGTCCATTTTGGACTTTAGGTAGACATCATCATAGGGTCCAGCCTGTCCGGTCATCGCACAATTAAAGAGGAAAGCATAGTGACGAACTGTAAATGGGTCCACCATCAAGCATGCAGTGCGTTGTAAAATGATAGTGTCATAACCCCTTTTGATAAACCTTTTAACAAGTTTAACAAAGATAGTATGAAAGTGATCATGACGAAGGATCGTACCCCCAACCCCAAAGTGTTATGGTTTGTGGTTATGAAGGTGAATAGTTTGGAGATCTCAACAGTTTTACAGTAATGACATTGGGGTTATGTCCTTAAGGTTTTGGATGGACCCTGGGTCAATGATAGTTGGATGGTTGTATACTGTTCATGCCCAGTAAGTGTATATGGGGATCTCTACAGTTTTCAACTTATGACCTAGAGGTTATGTTCCCAGGGGTGGGGATAGGACCCAGGGACGATGGTGGTTGGATGGTTGTATCTGTTTACGCCTGGTAAGTGTATATATTGTTATTGTTATATTGTTGACCAAATAACGGGGAAATAGTGGGTCCTCCCACTCTGCTTTTGTTTACCCGACATGTGACCACTTTGGATATTGATTTCTCAAACACACTGTTACGGGTTGTTATGACAATGACAATTATAATGAATTATTTGAACATTTCGGCATATGAGCATCACATTAGATTGGTCAGGAGAATGATATTGACAGTGTACATTGCTACATAGCAATATTAATATTGTTTCTATATCTAAAATATATCGAAATATAGATCCGTTTTAATCAAATGACAATGTATTAATAGAAAATATATTTACAGGCCTTTTTTATGTTAAATTTATGCTCAGCGAAGAAATAATTGCCAACCCATAATGTTGGATAATTTTCTAACAAAGTAGCATTACATTTTTTTTGTTTCCGTGGCATTTAACCATTATAATATAAACTAAATTCATGTATAAAGCATCACATATGCATCCTTTACGATAATTTGGAAGTAGTGTGCCTTTAATTGAATTGGGGTTTTAAGGCGCACCAACACATGAAAAGGTTATATGGCGCCTAAAAGGCATGAACATGCCAGGCTCATCTTCCATGTACATCGAGATAAAATATGGAAAATGGGCCTAGAACCTTCTCACCCTGAACTGCAGAGTTGCTGCAAATTATATCGTAGAAACTCCATTACGCTGGAGCCACGTTATTGTTTTTCTGCCACTGCTCTTTTGATGCGAGCGAGATAGCACCTGAAACAATGCAGGGATCATGATGAAGACCTTTAATGAATATGAACAAAAAATGATAAAATGAACATGAATTTGGGGGGGGATTCTACCCCTCTGCCTATCCCTCCAAAGGGATCTGCAGTGGCCCTATTCTTTGCCCCGTGACCAAACGGGGCCCCCGAGAACCACACGGGGCTAGTGTGCCTTTAAAATGATGCGTAGTGAGTTCATACGCTAAATCTTTAACATTCAAATCCATATTTAACCAATTATATAATTGCTGAACTACCGATAGAAGGCTATTCTTATTTGATAAACGCATGTGAACGCGTTTACGCAGTGTTAGGAATCAATAAATATCTAAACTTTTTTCAAATAACCTAACAAGATTAAAATTATACAACTAACTCAACGAATTAGGCCAGTTTTCGTAGAATATGTTTTTTTTTTTTTGTAAAGCTCTTCAGTTAAATAAATTGAATATAGATATATGTAAAAATAACACTTTATTTATCTTAAATGGAAGAATAAGGTCTGATTTCTTAGACACTAAACTTACATGTAAAAATGCTAGCACCGTGGACTATTTGGTATCTATTATTTATTTAAAGGCATTTTAAATTTAAACGTTGATGACTTCTGTAGTCTGTAGTCTGATGTACATTGTCCGATATCCTTATCGTTAAAAACTGTTTTCTCCTTATGAGACTGATAAAAAAAGAGTATGATAAAACCTCAAATACTAAACTTTGGGATTCGGAAAAAGTCAGACTTATTCATGCAACATTTGGATCTGGCTAAAGTTTCACTGATAGAAAACACACTCAATAAAATGATTGACGAGACTAATTTTAACCAAGAAAACATAAATGATATTGTTAAAGACATTTCAAACATGTTCGATACTTGTTCCAAACAATCGTTTGGCACTACGTACAGGAATAAACACAACAAGAAAAACAAATATAAAATATCATGGTTCAATCAATCATGCAGAAGTATGAGAAACGTATATCACAAAACAAGAAAAGCTTACAACAAATATAAAACCCCGTTTTATAAACAATTGTTAAAAGATGTCAGTAAACAATATAAAAGACCTTAAATGTCTCATTAAAACAATTTAACAATGAAAAGGTTATAAAACTAAAATCGCTACGAAATGCAAATCCTAAACAATACTGGAAGATAATAAATTCCACTAAAACCTGTCCAAAAACATGTGCTCTATTAAGCGAACTATACAGACATTTTAAGCAAGTAAATGAAAATCCTTCCGAAAATAGTTCAGATGACGATATGAACTCTTCTGCGACAAGGACTATCACAACCTGACTTCTATGGTGATGTGATTTATAAACTTCGTAAAATTCTTGGTCATGATCACTTTCATACTATCTTTGCTAAACTTGTTAAAAAGTTTATCAAAAGAAGTTATGACCCTATTATTTTGCAACGTACTGCATGCTTGTTGGTGGACCCTTTTACAGTTCGCCACTATGCTTTCCTCTTTAATTGTACGATGACCGAACAGGCCGTGGACCCTATGATGACGCCTACCTAAAGCCCATTGGGACGGTGGCGTTTGCTGTGATCTTTCTTGTCGTGCCCTTAATGGTTTATTCTCTTGTTGCTCTGGCTTCTGCCAAGTCACTGAGTACCTTCATTGTGGCTTTCTAAGCTATTGTTTTTTTGTATTATATTTACACGAGCATATTTGCGTTTTACTTATATTGCCTATTGATGCTGCCTTGTTGGTTAGAAATTAGATCATGGCGGAGATTTCTTTATTTACACTGTCCTGTTTTAATGGGATGACAGTAGGGTAAGTGTGAGGTTTGGTGCATCCTAGAACCGGTTTAAACTCCCAGTGGCCTACTTTGCTTGCCACTGACCGTTCCAATGCGGTAGCCCTATTGTCAACCTTTTTGTGTTTGTGATGTCGTATGCTTTTATTATTACTTTTGCCTTCTTGTTTGTCTGTTTGCGTGTTTGTTTCTGTGTTTTGTGGTTGACTGTCCTCCTTGAATGCTACATTCCATGTCCGATCTTTTTATATTTCTTTAATAATGAAAGCATTACTGATTCTCTTAATGATGAAATCAACCAACCAATATCTGAAGTAGAACTAGTATCTGCTGTTAAAAGTTTAAGCAATAACAAATCGCGAGGTATTGATAACATTGTTAATGAACAAATTAAATATTCGGTCAATGTAATGCTGCCTATATATACAAAATTTACTTTACTTGTAACATACATGCCTCTAAATGGTCTTTTAAATCAATATTAATATATCTACATTTAATCACAGGGAGCTTGCCATACAGAAAGTCTTAAACTAAAGCATTTTTGCCGTGTCAGATTACCATGCCATGCATTATAAAGCACTAAATGAATAACATGATTGTAAACCCCATGCACATTAACATTATGTCTCAATATATGTATTTTATTTGGCAGGGTATGCCTGTATTATTTGTCAGGATATGCTTATACTTTTGGCAGAGTATGCCTATTTTATTTGGCAGGGTATGTCTGTGTTATTTGTCAGGATATGCTTATACTTTTGGCAGAGTATGCCTATTTTATTTGGCAGGTTATGCCTGTATTATTTGACAGGGTATGCTTATACTTTTGACAGAGTATGCCTATTTTATTTGGCATGTTATGCCTGTATTATTTGACAGGGTATGCTTATACTTTTTGCAGAGTATGCCTATTTAATTTGGCAGGCTTTGCCTGTATTATTTGACAGGGTATGCTTATACTTTTTGCAGAGTATGCCTATTTTATTTGGCAGGGTATGCCATGCTTTTGGTGCCGCGCGGCTCTGTTTAGTATCTTGTATACGTGACTTCAGTGCTGCCTTTAAGTTGGGCGTTAGCTTGGTGTTTGATCCTTGCTATGCCCTTCTTATATATTCGGACAGGTTATGCCTCTTTTACTTGGCAGGGTATGACATACATTTTGGAATATAGATTAGACTAGATATTTTTGATTGATTGATTTATTGACTGATTATTGATTGATTATATATTGATTATTGATTTATTGTTGATAAATTATTAATTGATTTTAGAAACGCATATTCATAATTTAGCTAGCTTAAATACAAAACTTGTCTGATATTTCTTTATTGTTTCTAGAACAAGAATGATAACAAAGCATTAAATACGCTGTTTGATTTGATTTGTTGATTTATTGATTGATTATTGATTGATTAATGATTATGTATGTATAGATTGATTGATTGATTGATTATTTATCGATTGACTGATTATTTATTGATTATTTATTTGATCATGATTATTGATAATTCATTTATTGATACTTTATTTATTGATAATTTATTGATTAATGGTAGATTTATTTATTGATTGATTATTGATTGAATATTTATTTATTAATGATTGATTATTTATTGATGGATTCATTGATTAGTTATTGATTGACTGATTATTTAGTGATTATTTGTTTTATTGATAATTCATTGATTGATATCCCCGTGTGGTTCCGGGGGCCCCGTTTGGTTCCGGGGCAAATAATAGGACAACTGCAGATCCCGTTGGATGGGTAGGCAGATGGGTAGAACTCCCCCAAATTCATATTCATTTTATCATTTTTTGTTCATGCTCATTAAAGGTCTTCATCATGACCCCTGCATTGTTTCAGGTGCCATCTCGCTCAAATCACTAGAGCAGTGGCAGAAAAAGCACGTGGCTCCAGCGTAAATGAAGTGTCTACAATAGAATTTGCAGTTCTGCATGTGATAAGGTTCTAGGCCCATTCTCCATAATTTATCACGATGTACATGGAAGATTAGCCTGGCATGTTCATTCCTTTTAGGCGCCATATAACCTTTCATGTGTTGGTGCGCCTTAAAATCCAAATTCAATTCAATTCATTGATTGATAATTTATTGATTGATAATTTATTGATAGTTTATTGATTAATGTTTGATTGATTATTTATTGATTATTTATTTAATTGAAAATTTATGTTGATTGACAATTCATTTATTGATAATTTATGATAATTTATTTATTTATTTTGTTTATTTTTCTTATTCATTGATTGATTGGTTTTGGGGTTTATTTATTCATTTATTTATAGATTTAGTGATGTATAATATTGCGTATTTCCCTTTTTGTTTTCTGTTTTCTTGGGCTTTATTATCTGCCTGAGTACATATGCCTATAACCTAAGATTGTTTTTGTTGTTTTTACATGCTTGAAGATAAGAGAATAATTGATTTACTCACGAGTCCTAGTACTTTACAGATATACTACGACATTCGATTTGCACGGCTGATGGACTGTTTCATTTATCAGCTGATATAAAAGTTGTATCCCAAGGCTGTTTTGTTTAAGGCTAAACAAACAAATAGTTGTTTTTCCAGTAACCCGACTGCCTCTAACCACCCCCACCCCACTCCATCCCCATCCCCTCCCGCCCATACTATTTTTTTTAATAGTTTCGGTTAAACTAAACAAATTTAAAAAAACACAAGCATATAAACACAAAATACCATCAGATTCCCATCTTTAATAGAACAAAAAAGCCGCCAGCCCGCCACTATTCATTTTCGGAATGTAATGGAAAACACCTATTTGTTTGTTTTGTCCTAATATGAATAAGCGTTTCATTTTAGTGTGGTATGTCAGTAATCCTTCAGCAATATAAAGATCTGTATCTTAAATATTTTGTTTGTTTGTTTGTTTGTTTGTAACCTGTTTTAGGCCATTTTCAACACATGTAAGATTATATATGACGGTCGATTTTTGTGATGGAGGCAGACCACCCACTTTTCCTGGGTAGAACCAGTACTGTTAACCTCCCGCTATCCGTAAGAATATCCACTTCCTATATCTTAAAGATACATTTAAGAATATAAAATAGAGTAGATACAATGCATCTAGTTTTCTCTCTGCGTATGTACTTGAACACCAATCTATTGATGGAAAACAATAGCCAAGCTATATCTACGTCGACGCTATATCTATCGTGGTGTCCCTAATTGTCGGATATGGTATTATTTCTATACATGAAAGATAGAAGCGTGGCATCTGTAAAGTGTAAAACATGGTGCATATGACTGATTGTGATTAACAATAGTATTGGTCGGGTTGTTAGTAAAGTAATTGTAGTTTGAACAGGCATTTACATACCATATACAGAAGCTTGCGTCGTATATACAGACGTTTATTACATGTGTGACTATATAAATTATAGTCACAAAAACGGCCTGTTTTTCGTGTAATACGGGCATTGTCTATGCGGTCATATTTAATTAGACAAGCGCGTGAAACGGCGGGCCAAAAATCCCATATGAAGGGCCAATAAACCCATATGGCGGGCCGAAAATCCATATTAAATCTGGACTGCGTGACATACAGTTAGCATTACATTATAGATATTTGTTCAAATAATCGACCACAAACCAGTCATGTCGTGCATCGGCACGTGCATCCAACGACAACTGCGACTGTTCAAAATGGCAGCTAGAATGCTCGTAGCCATGTCAAGATTACCACAGTCCGCGTAGGAGACAGTTAGAAGACGATACAAAGATGAGGACGGACATTAAGACCGTGGAATAAAAACGTCACTGGGAAAAACAACGTCACCATTACGACGATTTTCTTACAAAGATGACGTCAGTACTGTTTCAGCGTAATTTTAATTGAGGGTAAATTGGCTTTGGAACACGGTACCAAATTGCCTATTTCAAATGGCACACTCTATGATTGAGGTAGTCTATATTAACGTCATAAGTTTAGTTAATCTTGTAGATAAATGAATAAAAATGGATCTAAATAAAGAGTCATATTTCAACAAAAAATACACGAGTCTTGGTAAAAAGTATTTTTAATTTCCGCGATTTAGATCTATCCAAAATAATATTGTGTTGGTTACATATGTAATAAACAGGTCATTAGCTGGAGTAGGTGTGCCTCTTTGTGAAATTGGCCCTTGATAGCCATATGGGGCCCTCGAGCTAAAGCTCTCGGGAACTAAAGCTCTCGGGCCTCATGTGGCTATTTCGGGCCAATATAAAAAAAGAGGCACACCTACCCCAGTTAATTACCTCTGATAACATACCATATACAGAAGTTTGCGTCGTATATACAGACGTTTACATTGTTGTTTTTACATGCTTGAAGATAAGAGAATAATTAATCTACGGGTCAAGGAATGAAGAAAATGACACTCCTAGTGTACATTTGGTCTCTAATGTAGAGGAGTCAATGTTTACACAAGATATCCTAGCAACCATATCAACGAGTGATGCAGAACATTTTGAGAATACAGATGTGGATGTTGAAAGCGGTGACACCGAAATGTTAGTTTCTGTGCCTTATAGCCACGACGAACCTGATATCATACATGTTGATGATGAACCAGGTGAAGTGTATAGTCATAGCGAGAATGATGAACCAGAGCAAGAGGAATATTCCGCCGAGCCGGTCATAGAATGTGATTACCAAGCAAGTGCACTATACCAGTTCCACAATAATGCCGGAAATCAAGTTTCACAGTTACCAGGCGATATACCAGAACGAACGATAACATTTAAAGATATAATCGCTGATATCGGTTCTGGTCCTGCATCTAATCTAAGAACTATGCAACCCGAAGAAATCTGAAACTGGATGGACAATGCTGCTGTGAATAATGTTGATAGTTTTATCCCTGTACGAATATCAGGTAGAAACATTCCACATCTTGAATGTGCCAATATTGACAGTGCGGTTGAAGACGGTAACGATGATGATGACTTCACAGAACATATACGCAAACGGACAAAACGGTTCTATATCGGCGGATTTAAGCCGAGTATTACTGATGTTAAAGTGATAAACTTTGTTGAACGCAGAGGACTAAAGGTTACATTAGTTAACATATTTAAGCCTCGAAATAGCAGAAATGTAGTGATTCAATTGAATGTTGAGGTCAAAAATAGTAAAAAAATGTTGGAGACAGGTTTTTGGCCGAACGGTATAAAATGTAGACCATGGATTTCCAAAAGTAGATAAAAAGAGTCGGTCAGTTCTAAAACACCAGGTTATGGTGAAAAGGAGCATGATGGTCACGACTTTAGCGATAGCTATAGTCGCACTAGCCGTGGTCATTACAATACAGATAAAGTGTTGAACACTCATAGTTACCCTGGTTACATAAATAATTACAGTAATGGTCAAAAATCCCGTTCACATTTGACCGGTAATAAATTGGTTCAACACTTGTCTCAGGTTAATAATCAAGAAGAACGCATCAATGGCAGCCATGCGTGCGATCTAGGCGAACATGTTTCATATCAAATGTCAATGGCTATTCCCAGTGTTGATACCTACGGTCATGGTCGTGATGTAGAATCTTGGAATCACGATCATCGTAGTCCTAAATCAGTGCCTTCATGGCAACTCTATCCAAATTATGTGCATTATTAAGTGTATGTTATACTGCTTGTTAAGGTATTAAAGTTACAAGTAAGTTTAACATGGCATGCTTCAATTTATGTTCATGGAATGCGACTGGTCTAATGTCCAGCTCGTATTACCTCAGTACATTACTAAATAATGAAAACATAGACATATGTGGCATATCTGAGCACTGGCTCTATGAAAAAGATTTACATTTTTTAAATAGTATCCACCATGACTTTTGTGGTATAGGTAAATCAGACTTTGACTTGTCATTGCCGGGGTGTCGAAAGGTGGGCAAAGGAGGAGTTGCTATTATTTGGCGTAAACGATATCAAAACGCTATTATACCCCTAGATTTAGACAATGATAGAATTATTGGTGTTCAGTTACAGATAGAGCAAGGTTATTTTGTTTATGTTATCCAAGTTTACACACCATGTAAAAACCACTCAATGAACACGTTTAGAGAGCATCTAGATAAACTTCGTGATGTCGTTAACATGTATTCTGAACGGGGTAGAGTAATAGTGATGGGCGATTTCAATACACATCTCCAAGGCGCTCACTATTTGAAACAAAACGATAATCGAGGAATGGAACTGACTAGATTAATGAATGATCTTAACTTATGTGCTGTGGATACCATGTCCATATGCCAAGGTGCACGATCGAGTTATGTCTCTTATGATTGTATAGATCAATCTCTTATAGATCACATACTGGTCCCTATTGAATGTATAGATATTATAAACAGATGTGAAATACTTGATGATTATTGCCTCAATGTTTCTAGGCATAGACCGATACTTATACAATTAGAGATTGAGATACGTTTTACAAAGAATGACTGTGTAAGGAGACCTACCAGGTGGCATAAGATAAGTCAATCTATGTTGGAAATATACAAAACGGAACTGACTTCTAAATTAGAACATGCAATTGAGCGCGTGAGAATGCACGATGAACATGTAAAAGATGATATTCACAAATTGTATACTGGTATTACTAATTCTATTACGGACGTATCACAAAATGTATTTCCTAGCGCTAGATTTAGATCATATCTAAAACCATATTGGAATAAAACTATTAAAGACATGCACCGGAATATGCGAGTCAAACGAAATGAATGGCTTTCGGAAGGTAGACCCAGAATGCCGGAAAATATAAGTTTTAAACAGTACAAAAACGCAAAGCGTATATTTCGTAACTATCACCGCAAATTAGCAGGGCAATATTTGCGTGATAGAGACGACGAAAAAGATAAAGTAGCGTCAATTGACAGTGCCCTTTTCTGGAAGCTTGTTAATAAAAGAAAAACAAAATCATGCTCTAGTGCTGGTAGTGAATTAAAATTTTGCGAAAAGGTTTACAGAGATCCAAAAGATATAGTTGACCAATGGGGAAACTATTTTGCTGAACTGTATTCAGACATAGAAAAAACACATTTTAATAATGAATTTTATAATCACGTTAAATCGGTCGTTTCGGAGACTAAAAAGATCCCAGTTGATGTGGGTCAATCTAATGATATAAGCGTCGAGGACTTAAGAGGTTGTATTAAATGCCTAAAAACCGGCAAAGCATGTGGTATCGATGGTGTTTACAATGAACACATAATACACGGTGGTGCTACGTTAGAAAAAATATTACTTGATTTATTTAATCAAATGTTGAATAACACATATGTCCCTTCCTCTATGAAGCAAGTTATGATAATCACTCTACACAAAGGTGGTCATAAGCGGAAGGATGATCCTAACAATTACCGTGCTATAACATTGTCATCGTCGATTCTAAAGTTGTATGAGCGCATTTTATTAAAACGACTACAAAGTAGTGTTACAAAGCCTATACATGGGTTACAAGGAGGATTTCAAGAGCAAATGGGTTGCGTTATGACGTCATTTTTATTTCGCGAATGTAGTTTATATTGTAAAGAAAATGGTAGTAAACTATTTAGTTGTTTTCTTGACTCTAAACAAGCCTTTGATAGACTTTGGCATGATGGCCTTTTCTACAAGCTTCGTAAGCTTAATATTCCACACAAACTATGGTTGATGATAGTTGAAATGCACGAAGGCATGTCTAGCTGTGTCTTCAATAAAGGTTTCAAGTCGGACTGGTTCCCTATAAAACAAGGTACCAGACAAGGCGGGGTGTGGTTTCCCTTTCTCTACCTCATCTACTTAAATGATCTTATTGAAGAGCTCTGTGATTGTAATCTCGGCTTAAAAATAGGCAACATTAAGTTATGTTGCCCTACCGTGGCTGATGATATGACTTTATTAAGTCTTTCCAATCATGGACTTAAACGTATGCTAAGCATCTGCTACGAATACTCGTGTTTATGGCGTTACGAATACAATTCTTCGAAATCAGCAGTAATGGTTCTAAATGAAACTAAATTTGCCTATAATAATACAAACAGAGCATGGATGCTCGGCAATGACAATGTCAACGAAGTTGAAAAATTTATCCATTTGGGAATAACGTGCAGTAAATACTTGAAATTAACAGATAATATAAAGTCCTGTTGCAATAAAATTAGAGGCACATATTTTAGTTTGGTAAACTCTGGTCTGTTTGACAATGGTCTGCAGCCACTAACATGTAAGAAAATTTACAATGCTGTGGTTCTTCCAAAAGCCCTATATGGCAGTGAATGTTGGTATTTTTTGAGTATGAGTGATGTTTTAACATTAGAGAGGTCACATCGACTATGCGTAAAACATATGCAAGGTTTTCATATTAGAACAAGAACAGATGTGGCTTTAAGTTTGCTTAATTGTTTACCAATTGCATCTGAGATAGACCGACGGAAACTTACCTTTCTGGGACAACTGTGTAGGTTGCAAAGATATTGTGCAGTAAAACAGATGTTTTTAATCAGGATAAGCGCATTTACAATTAACAACTGTTTGACAGGTTTTATTCCAGACATATACACTATCCTTAATAGATATGGCCTTACGCATGTCCTGGACGGGTACGTTTCGAATGGTCACTTTCCTAGCAAACTGTGCTGGAAAAAGCTAGTGAATGGTAAAATATATGAAACTATAACCACTGAATTGAACAATAGGCTTGCTGAACCTGAATTTATAAGGTTTTGCTCAATTCATAGTAGCTATAGAGAATCCAATGTATGGTTATATGCTAGAAGTCACCCAAAATCTCTCAAATATTGTAAGACTGTTTGTGTGATTATTGCAAATATAACGAGAATAAATGAAAACTGCAAAAGGTGTGATGTAATAACAGACAATGTTGTTGACCACTGCATATGCAATTGCCCATACATGAAAGAACTAATTTGTGGTTAACAATACAAAACCAATTTGGATTACATGTAAAAGAAACCCTTTCGGCGCTTAACAAAAGCGACGTTGTTAATGTGTTCCTTGGTGCCAACAGTAACATGATTGAAACACTTCTCCCAGATGAAATAGACCGGTTTTATGGTACGATATTTAGGTGCATACATTGGGTGTGGTTAAAATATGTAACAGTGTAAACATAAATTAATTATATAATATGTATGCTTCAGCGCCAGTTCCTGGCACATATTTGATTTTGCTTGATTTTGCATATTTAACTGCCAACATGTATATACGTTCTTGTTTTGTTTGTGTAATTATTTTGTAATTGGTTATCTGTCACTGTTGTTTGTATACTATGTGAATCTCCTATATGGAGGAAATAAAGAATATTATTATTATTATTGTTACGGGTTGTTATGACAATGGCAATAATGAATTATTTGAACATTTCGGCATATGAACATCACATTAGATTGGTCAGGAGAATGATATTGACAGTGTACATTTCTACATAGCAATATTAATATTCTTTCTATATCTAAAATGTATCGAAATATAGATCCGTTATTAACAAATTGTTATATCCAGTTCTTTAATCATGAAATGACAATGTATTAATAGAAAATACATTTGCAGGCCTTTTTTATGTTATATGTTAAAGGTATGCATATTTTGATGAAAATGAATTAAAATGAATTATGAATTGGCAATTATTTATTCACTGATGCTCAGGGAAGAAATAATTGCCAACCCATAATGTTGGATAATTTTCTAACAAAGTAGCATTACATTGTGTTTGTTTCCGTGGCATTTAACCATTATAACATAAACTAAATTCATGTATAAAGCGTCACATATGTATCCTTTACGATAATTTGGAAGTAGTGTGCCTTTAAAATGATGCGTAGTGAGTTCATACGCTGAATCATTAACATTCAAATCCATATTTAACCAATTATGTAATTGCGTGAACTACCGGTAGAAGGCTATTCTTATTTGATAAACGCACGTGAACGCGTTTACGCAGTGTTAGGAATCAATAAATATCTAAACTGTTTTCAAATTACCTAACAAGATTAAAATTATAGAACTTACTCAACGAATTAGGCCAGTTTTCGTAGATTATGTGTTTTTATTTTTATTTCATAAAGCTTTTCAGTTAAATAAATTGATTGAACTGCTATATAGAACATAGAGCTGTGTAAAAAATAACACTATTTATCTTAAATGGAAAAATAGGGTCTGATTTCTTAGACACTAAACGTACATGTAAAAATGCTAGCTCGGGGGACTGTTTTGTATCTTCATCTTATTTATTTAAAGGCATTTTAAATTTAAACATTGATGACTTCTGTAGTCTGTAGTCTGATGTACATTGTCCGATATCCTTATCGTTAAAAACTGTTTTCTCTCCTTATGAGACTGATAAAAAAAAGTGTATGATAAAACCTCAAATACTAAACTTTGGGATTCGGAAAAAGTCAGACTTATTCATGCAACATTTGGATCTGGCTAAAGTTTCACTGATAGAAAACACACTCAATAAAATGATTGACGAGACTAATTTTAACCAAGAAAACATAAATGATATTGTTAAAGACATTTCAGAAATGTTCGATACTTGTTCCAAACAATCGTTTGGCACTACGTACAGGAATAAACATAACAAGAAAAACAAATATAAAATATCATGGTTCAATCAATCATGCAGAAGTATGAGAAACGTATATCACAAAACAAGAAAAGCTTACAACAAATATAAAACCCCGTTTTATAAACAATTGTTAAAAGATGTCAGTAAACAATATAAAAAGACCTTAAATGTCTCATTAAAACAATTTAACAATGAAAAGGTTGTAAAACTCAAATCGCTACGAAATGCAGATCCTAAACAATACTGGAAGATAATAAATTCCACTAAAACCTGTCCAAAAACATGTGCTCTATTCAACGAACTATACAGACATTTTAAGCAAGTAAATGAAAATCCTTCCGAAAATAGTTCAGATGACGATATAAACTAATCTGCGACAAGGACTATCACAACCTGACTTCTATGGTGATGTGATTTATAAACTTCGTAAGATTCTTGGTCATGATCACTTTCATACTGTCTTTGTTAAACTTGTTAAGAAGTTTATTAAAAAAGGTTATGACTCTATCATATTGCAACGTACTGCATGCTTGTTGGTGGACCCTTTTACAGTTCGCCACTATGCTTTCCTCTTTAATTGTACGATGACCGGACAGGCTGTGGACCCTATGATGACGCCTACCTAAAGCCCATTGGGACGGTGGCGTTTGATGTTTGTCTATGATCTTTCTTGTCGTGCCCTTAATGGTTTATTCTCTTGTTGCTCTGGCTTCTGCCAAGTCATTGGGTACCTTCATTGTGGCTTTCTAGGCTATTGTTTTTTTTGTATTATATTTACACGAGCATATTTGTGTTTTACTTATATTGCCTATTGATGCTGCCTTGTTGGTTAGAGATTAGATCAAGGCGGGGATTTCTTTATTTACACTGTCATGTTTTAATGGGATGACAGTAGGGTAAGTGTGAGATTTGGTGCACCCTAGAACCGGTTTAAACCCCCAGTGGCCTACTTTGCCACTGATCGTTCCAAGGCGGTAGCTCTGTTGTCAACCCTTTTGTGTTTGTGATGTCTTATGCTTTTATTATTACTTTTGCCTTCTTGTTTGTCTGTTTGCGTGTTTGTTTCTGTGTTTTGTGGTTGACTGTCCTCCTTGAATGCTACATTGTCACAAAATGTCACGGGTAGAGCGAATAGGTCGTACACAGCTTTTGTAAGCACCTATTAGTTACATCCTAATCCATTGTTAAGTTGAAACAAATTCACAATGTCCATGATATATTCAGGTAACTCGGAAAAGCGTGCACATTTTAAGTGGCGCCCGGAAGGGTCGTTTAATAAGTTTAGTTTTGTGCTAATTCATGTAAAAGTATAGGTCTATCTCATTAAACGGGCAAAATTGTGTAAGGGCCCTTTCGTGTAGATTTTAATACTTCGAATTTAGCCACGTATGTCACTGACTGAACGGGGTAAATAATGGTTTGGGCGTAAAGTTTTGCTATAAAATCCATTGTCTTCTAGTTCTGACCGGGATTGCTTGATAGTTGCTTTCTTTGGAGCAGGAGTTGGACGGCGAAATTCACAGGCAATATGTGGTCAGTATTTATTTTTATTAACTTTTATCGTATATTTGTATTCAGTGAGCGGCGCCATCTTGTTTGGCGAGGTTACGACATCCGGTTAGCTTTGATGTTTCTCAAACATTAACTTTAGACTAGCATATGATTTTGAAGTTACTTTATTAGATGTAATTATTGTAATTGATCATTAATTGTAAAACAATATTAATTTGTTAACGGTGTATAATAGGTGTATTTGTTAACATTAGTTAACAATGAGATGAGTGACTAGTATAAATGTTCGACGCGTATACATAGCGTTGTATAATATGGGCATTCACCGTCATTGATTCTTTCCTGAGCTACAACTAGGGTCATCCTGCGACATACATTCCATGTCCGATCTTTTTATATTTCTTTAATAATGAAAGCATTACTGATTCTCTTAATGATGAAATCAACGAACCAATATCTGAAGTAGAAATAGTATCTGCTGTTAAAATGTTAAGCAATAACAAATCGCCAGGTATTGATAACATTGTTAATGAACAAATAAAATATTCGGTCAATGTAATGCTGCCTATATATACAAAATGTACTTTACTTGTAACATACATGCCTCTAAATGGTCTTTTAAATCAATATTAATATATCTACATTTAATCACAGGGAGCCTGCCATACAGAAAGTATTCAACTAAAGCCTATTTGCCGTCTCAGATTACCATCTGCCATGCATTATAAAGCACTACCTGAATAACATGATTGTAAACCCCATGCACATTAACATTATGTCTCAATATATGTATTTTATTTGGCAGGGTATGCCTGTATTATTTGGTAGGATATGCTTATACTTTTGGCAGAGTATGCCTATTTTATTTGGCAGGGTATGCCTGTATTATTTGGCAGGATATGCTTATACTTTTGGCAAAGTATGCCTATTTTATTTGGCAGGGTATGCCTGTATTATTTGGCAGGATATGCTTATACTTTTGGCAGAGTATGCCTATTTTATTTGGCAGGGTATGTCTGTATTATTTGTCAGGATATGCTTATACTTTTTGCAGGGTATGCCTATTTTATTTGGCAGGTTATGCCTGTATTATTTGACAGGGTATGCTTATACTTTTGACAGAGTATGCCTATTTTATTTGGCAGGTTATGCCTGTATTATTTGACAGGGTATGCTTATACTTTTTGCAGAGTATGCCTATTTAATTTGGCAGGCTTTGCCTGTATTATTTGACAGGGTATGCTTATACTTTTTGCAGAGTATGCCTATTTCATTTGGCAGGGTATGCCATGCTTTTGGTGCCGCGCGGCCCTGTTTAGTATCTTGTATACGTGACTTCATTGCTGCCTTTAAGTTGGGCGTTAGCTTGGTGTTTGATCCTTGCTATGCCCTTCTTATATATTCGGACAGGTTATGCCTCTTTTACTTGGCAGGGTATGACATACATTTTGGAATATAGATTAGACTAGATATTTTTGATTGATTGATTTATTAACTGATTATTGATTGATTATATATTGATTATTGATTTATTGTTGATAAATTATTAATTGATTTTAGAAACGCATATTCATAATTTAGCTAGCTTAAATACAAAACTTGTCTGATATTTCTTTATTGTTTCTAGAACAAGAACGATAACAAAGCATTAAATACGCTGTTTGATTTGATTTGTTGATTTATTGATTGATTATTGATTGATTAATGATTATGTATGTATAGATTGATTGATTGATTGATTATTTATCGATTGACTGATTATTTATTGATTATTTATTTGATCATGATTATTGATAATTCATTTATTGATACTTTATTGATTAATGGTTGATTTATTTATTGATTGATTATTGATTGAATATTTATTTATTAATGATTGATTATTTATTGATGGATTCATTGATTAGTTATTGATTGACTGATTATTTAGTGATTATTTGTTTTATTGATAATTCATTGATTGATAGTCCCGTGTGGTTCTGGGGGCCCCGTTTGGTTCCGGGGCAAATAATAGGACAACTGCAGATCCCGTTGGATGGGTAGGCAGATGGGTAGAACTCCCCCAAATTCATGTTCATTTTATCATTTTTTATTCATGCTCATTAAAGGTCTTCATCATGGCCCCTGCATTGTTTCAGGTGCCATCTCGCATATTTATTCATTTATTTATAGATTTAGTGATGTATAATATTGCGTATTTCCCTTTTTGTTTTCTGTTTTCTTGGGCTTTATTATCTGCCTGAGTACATATGCCTATAACCTAAGATTGTTTTTGTTGTTTTTACATGCTTGAAGATAAGAGAATAATTGATTTACTCACGACATTAAAGGGACACTGTCCGTAACTTTTAGCTTATAAAACACCCAATAATTACGTTCGCAAACATTATACACTAAACATTATTCAATATTTACTAATTAAAAGCAAGACTGTTTAACGGAATTCAATCTCGGTACAAAAAAAAGCAAATCTACTTAATGGGTTTGAACTCGCAGCCCAAACTCGCAGTAAAAATAAGTGTGCGTGAGCGTAAAGTTGTCGGAACTCTCTCCCGACTGAGCTAAGCGGGCTATGCATATTACGCCATACATACTAAGGTGAAAACCTAGTGCGCTATGGAAGTCACGTGAACGCATAAAAGGTAAATATTGTGGGTCCCACTTTATTTACATTTAATGATTAAAACTTTTTTTTTTCAAACTCACGAATGTATTCCTACATACTTCTTAGGGTCTATCCTCATGTTTTCATGTATACATTTCAATGAATAAAAGTCAGACAGCTATTTGGTTATGCTCAATATCTGCTTACTTCCGGACAGTGTCCCTTTAAGTGAGTCCTAGTACTTTAGAGATATACTACGACATTCGATTTGCACGGCTGATGGACTGTTTCATTTATCAGCTGATATAAAAGTTGTATCCCAAGGCTGTTTTGTTTAAGGCTAAACAAAAAAATAGTTGTTTTTCCAGTAACCCGGTTGCCTCTAACCACCCCCACCCCACTCCATCCCCATCCCCTCCCGCCCATACTATTTTTTTTAATAGTTTCGGTTAAACTAAACAAATTAAAAAAAACACAAGCATATAAACACAAAATACCATCAGATTCCCATCTTTAATAGAACAAAAAAGCCGCCAGCCCGCCCCTATTCATTTTGGGAATGTAATGGAAAACACCTATTTGTTTGTTTTGTCCTAATATGAATATGCGTTTCCTTTCAGTGTGGTATGTAAGTAATCCTGCAGCAATATAAAGATCTGTATCTTAAATATTTTGTTTGTTTGTTTGTTTGTTTGTTAGCTGTTTTAGGCCATTTTCAACACATGTAAGGTTATATATGACGGTCGATTTTTGTGATGGAGGCAGACCACCCACTTTTCCTGGGTAGAACCGGTACTGTACACCTCCCGCCATCCGTAAGAATATCCACTTCCTATATCTTAAAGATACAATTAATAATATAAAATAGAGTAGATACAATACATCTAGTTTTCTCTCTGCGCATGTACTTGAACACCAATCTATTGATGGAAAACAATAGCCAAGCTATATCTACGTTGACGCTATATCTATCGTGGTGTCCCTAATTGTCGGATATGGTATTATTTCTATACATGAAAGCTTGAAGCGTGGCATCTGTAAAGTGTAAAACATGGTGCATATGACTGATTGTGATTAACAATAGTATTGGTCGGGTTGTTAGTAAAGTAATTGTAGTTTGAACAGGCATTTACATACCATATACAGAAGCTTGCGTCGTATATACAGACGTTTATTACATGTGTGACTATATAAATTATAGTAACAAAAACGGCCTGTTTTTCGTGTAATACGGGCATTGTCTATGCGGTCATATTTAATTAGACAAGCGCGTGAAACGGCGGGCCAAAAATCCCATATGAAGGGCCAATAAACCCATATGGCGGGCCGAAAATCCATATTAAATCTGGACTGCGTGACATACAATTAGCATTAAATTATAGATATTTGTTCAAATAATCGACCACAAACCAGTCATGTCGTGCATCGGCACGTGCATCCAACGACAACTGCGACTGTTCAAAATGGCAGCTAGAATGCTCGTAGCCATGTCAAGATTACCACAGTCCGCGTAGGAGACAGTTAGAAGACGATACAAAGATGAGGACGGACATTAAGACCGTGGAATAAAAACGTCACTGGGAAAAACAACGTCACCATTACGACGATTTTCTTACAAAGAAGACGTCAGTACTGTTTCAGCGTAATTTTAATTGAGGGTAAATTGGCTTTGGAACACGGTACCAAATTGCCTATTTCAAATGGCACACTCTATGATTGAGGTAGTCTATATTAACGTCATAAGTTTAGTTAATCTTGTAGATAAATGAATAAAAATGGATCTAAATAAAGAGTCATATTTCAACAAAAAATACACGAGTCTTGGTAAAAAGTATTTTTACTTTCCGCGATTTAGATCTATCCAAAATAATATTGTGTTGGTTACACATGTAATAAACAGGTCATTAGCTGGAGTAGGTGTGCCTCTTTGTGAAATTGGCCCTTGATAGCCATATGAGGCCCTCGAGCTAAAGCTCTCGGGAACTAAAGCTCTCGGGCCTCATGTGGCTATTTCGGGCCAATATAAAAAAGAGACACACCTACCCCAGTTAATAACCTCTGATTACATACCATATACAGAAGTTTGCGTCGTATATACAGACGTTTACATACCATATACAGAAGTTTGCGTCGTATATAAAGACGTTTACATACCATGTACAGAAGTTTGCATCGTATATACAGACGTTTACATACCATGTACAGAAGTTTGCGTCGTATATAAAGACGTTTACATACAATTGACAGAAGTTTGCGTCGTATATAAAGACGTTTACATACCATGTACAGAAGTTTGCATCGTATATAAAGACGTTTACATACCATGTACAGAAGTTTACGTCGTATATACAGACGTTTACATACCATGTACAGAAGTTTGCGTCGTATATAAAGACGTTTACATACCATGTACAGAAGTTTGCGTCGTTTATACAGACGTTTACATACCATGTACAGAAGTTTGCGTCGTATATACAGACGTTTACATACCATGTACAGAATTTTGCGTCGTATATAAAGACGTTTACATACCATTGACAGAAGTTCGCGCCGTATATAAAGACGTTTACATACCATGTACAGAAGTTTGCGTCGTATATAAAGACGTTTACATACCATTGACAGAAGTTCGCGTCGTATATAAAGACGTTTACATACCATGTACAGAAGTTTGCGTCGTATATAAAGACGTTTACATACCATTGACAGAAGTTTGCGTCGTATATAAAGACGTTTACATACCATTGACAGAAGTTTGCGTCGTATATAAAGACGTTTACATAACATGTACAGAAGTTTGCGTCGTATATAAAGACGTTTACATACCATGTACAGAAGTTTGCGTCGTATATACAGACGTTTACATACCATGTACAGAAGTTTGCGTCGTATATAAAGACGTTTACATACCATGTACAGAAGTTTGCGTCGTATATACAGACGTTTACATACCATTTACAGAAGTTTGCGTCGTATATAAAGACGTTTACATACCATGTACAGAAGTTTGCGTCGTATATAAAGACGTTTACATAACATGTACAGAAGTTTGCGTCGTATATAAAGACGTTTACATACCATGTACAGAAGTTTGCGTCGTATATACAGACGTTTACATACCATGTACAGAAGTTTGCGTCGTATATAAAGACGTTTACATACCATTGACAGAAGTTTGCGTCGTATATACAGACGTTTACATACCATGTACAGAAGTTTGCGTCGTATATACAGACGTTTACATACCATGTACAGAAGTTTGCGTCATATATAAAGACGTTTACATACCATGTACAGAAGTTTGCGTCATATATACAGACGTTTACATACCATGTACAGAAGTTGGCGTCATATATACAGACATTTACATACCATGTACAGAAGTTTGCGTCGTATATAAAGACGTTTACATACCATGTACAGAAGTTTGCGTCGTATAGAAAGACGTTTACATACCATGTACAGAAGTTTGCGTCGTATATAAAGACGTTTACATACCATGTACAGAAGTTTGCGTCGTATATAAAAACGTTTACATACCATTGACAGAAGTTTGCGTCGTATATAAAGACGTTTACGTACCATGTACAGAAGTTTGCATCGTATATACAGACGTTTACATACCATGTACAGAAGTTTGCGTCGTATATAAAGACATTTACATACCATTGACAGAAGTTTGCGTCGTACAAACAGACATTTACATACCATGTACAGAAGTTTGCATCGTACATACAGACGTTTACATACCATGTATAGAATTTTGCGTCGTATATAAAGACGTTTACATACCATGTACAGAAGTTTGCGTCGTATATACAGACGTTTACATACCATGTACAGAAGTTTGCGTCGTATATAAAGACGTTTACATACCATGTACAGAAGTTTGCGTCGTATATAAAGACGTTTACATACCATTGACAGAAGTTTGCGTCGTATATAAAGACGTTTACATACCATGTACAGAGGTTTGCGTCGTATGTAAACGTCTAGAAGTTTGCGTCGTATATAAAGACGTTTACATACCATGTACAGAAGTTTGCGTCGTATATAAAGACGTTTACATACCATTGACAGAAGTTTGCGTCGTATATAAAGACGTTTACATACCATGTACAGAAGTTTGCGTCGTATATAAAGACGTTTACATACCACTGACAGAAGTTTGCGTCGTATATAAAGACGTTTACATACCATGTACAGAAGTTTGCGTCGTATATACAGACGTTTACATACCATGTACAGAAGTTTATATAAAGACGTTTACATACCATGTACAGAAGTTTGCGTCGTATATAAAGACGTTTACATACCATGTACAGACGTTTGCATCGTATATACAGACGTTTACATACCATGTACAGAAGTTTGCGTCGTATATAAAGACGTTTACATACCATTGGCGTCATATATAAAGACGTTTACATATCATATACAGAAGTTTGCGTCGCATAGCAAAACGTGGGGTGTAATAAAATATTAGATAATAGTCCCAGGCAAATGGGGGCTGTATTCCTGACATTTGAAAATTGTACGAGTAATAAAAGCTCTGATTGATATGGCGTGTTTATCAGGATTTGAAGCCCGTGACTCATTCTTATTTACTGTTCCAGCTGTTGCCGATGGCATATTAAACACTGAAAACTGTTTATTGATGTGAATTAAATTGTATATTAAAGCGAGATTCTCTGAATTTTCTGTATTGATCGAACAGTACAATACTTTTTGAAATAAGTATAAAATATGACTTTCAGGAACAAGTGTGGAAGAGATGATAAAAGTGCCTTCTTAATGCAGTTGATTAATACATTTAAAAGTAGTATTATGCAAATTCATATTCGAAATTGTGGAGGATTATTCCATTTGCTATTGTTTTCAGTCGGACATTTCGGAGGTAAAGAAACTACTGGATCAATACCTTTAAATCCCACCTTGAAAGATAATTATGCGCATTACTTTCAAACGAGAAGAGATTATATGATCGATCGCATTCCAGTCTGTGTTCATTTCTCATAACGATGAACTGGTCGTTGGTACTGTCGGTATTCTGTCTGTCGGGGATTTTTGTCCGCGGAACGTTTGGTCAAGATGGTGGAACTAAGAAGGAACTGGAAGAAGTAAAGAAGGAATTAGCGGAAGTGCAAAGAAAGTTGGATGAAGTCCTACGGTTACTTAAACAGCAGCAACCGCCGAGTGAACCGTGTCCGCCAGGTAAGACGAAATGTATTGTATTTACATTATAGTATCAAGAAATTAAAGCAAATCATCACTTCATCATGAGCATCATGATCATCATCATATTAATTAACAATATCATCATCGCCGGCTGCATCACCATCACCACCAACATAGTTATCATCACCATCCCGTCAACACCACCATCATCAACATCGATGTCGCCACCACAACTACCATTATCGTCATCTTCACAAACACCATCAACAATATCGCCATCATCATCATCTAACTACCACGTTTAGGACTCACACCACTATTATCTCCCTTGAATACTCGTGCCTTATCTTCACAAACACCATCAACAATATCGCCATCATCATCATCTAACTACCACGTTTAGGACTCACACCACTATTATCTCCCTTGAATACTCGTGCCCTATCTTCACAAACACCATCAACAATATCGCCATCATCATCATCTAACTACCACCTTTAGGACTCACACCACTATTATCTCCCTTGAATACTCGTGCCGTGCCCTATCTTCACAAACACCATCAACAATATCGCCATCATCATCATCATCTAACTACCACCTTTAGGACTCACACCACTATAATCTCCCTTGAATACTCGTGCCCTATCTTCACAAACACCATCAACAATATCGCCATCATCATCATCTAACTACCACCGTTAGGATCACACCACTATTATCTCCCTTGAAAACTCGTGCCCTACATCAACAATATCGCCATCATCAACATCTAACTACCACCTTTAGGACTCACACCACTATTGTCTCCCTTGAATACTCGTGCCCTACAGATGAAGGAGGTAGATAAAAAAAACAAGCTCGCTTTTCTACATTTTACAGGATACATTGATTTATCTTTACCATGTTCTAAATCTACAGCATTTTAGAAAGAGATCACAGAAAAATGCATGTTGATATAAGATTTCTAGCTAATTCTTCCTCATTTTACACATCATGGGTCTAATCCCCACGGGGTTGTATTTTTGTCTAAATTTTGATAGGTGTGACATGAAAAAAAGTTCAATCTGGTAAATATTTGTTAAATGTGTTTTAAATTGCAGATATTGGATCAATGAAGAATTTAAGCATAAATACATGTTGTAAAATCTGTTTATCTCTATGCCACGAACAAAAACATTACAATGGGACCCTATGTAAAATTAATTGTGGTGTGAGACGTTAAGCAACATCATTATCATCATCGTCGCAACCTCCATCAACAACATCGCCATCATCGTAACTACCACCTTCAACATCATCATCGGCGTCACCATAACCCTCAACAACAACAGCATCATCAACATCATCGTCACCACCACCATCAACAAATACAACATCATCTTCATCAGCATCCTCGTCACCACCACCATCATCAACAAGAACAACATCATCATCATCAACATACTCGTCACAACCAACATCATCATCATCATCATCATTATCATCGCCGCCGCCGCCGCCACCATCATCATCGTCACCACCATCTTCAACAACATGATCATCATCATCGTCACCACCACCAACAACAACATCATCATCGTCACCACCACAAACAACATCATCATCATCAACTTCATCACCATCATCCTGTCACCGTTATCATATTCACCATCAACACCATCACCATTGCCACCGCATCCACTATCAACATTACCACCATAACCACGACCATCATCATTATTTATCCATACGAAATTTATTATCAAACTTTAAACAGAAGTACCAAACGACACTGGTCTCTCAGACGAAGACTTTGCCAAACTGAAAACCGAGATGCGAGCCGAGGTTAAAGCAGCCGTAGAGAAGTTAAAGGTGTGGTGCGAGGATTTTGACAGTCTACCGAGTGAGGTGAAACTTGTCCTCATTAAGATGCTTATGAAGATTGGACTGGAGGAATTCAATAAATTTGCAAAGATGAAAGCTGCAATAAAGGTATTCAAATCACGCAAAATGGGCCTAGAAAACAACATTTTCATATCGATATGTAAAAACGGAAACAGGGTCCATTTAATTTGTATTGATCCTAATAGGTAATCTGATATTAGAAGGGACCGTCACGTGTATATTCGATCCACTGACTTTTATTGCCCCTCCAATGATCAACAATATCTTGATATCCTGCGGAGACCACTAATCATGCCCCAAGGTTGGTGGTGGTGGTGTAGGGTGGAGAGCGGGGTGGGCGGGGGCGGGGGGACAAGTCCAGGCATTTAAGGGACCAGTTGTATCCCCTCCATTAAGTGATTGTTTAAGACGGTTTTAACTGTTACAGTATATTTTATATTCATGACCATTCCGAATACTAGTATCTTCCATAAGCGGCTGTATCAGTGTTTGGATGAAGAAAAAATTGTTTTAGGACAAACTAAGAATATATATATATATTATATATAATTATGGCTTATATGATAGACTAGAGTGTAGAAATAAGCCATATTTTTTTAATGTCTTAGTTTGACATAAAAAACAGAAAAAAACACTTAATTTTGTATTTTTAAGTCTGCTGGCCAAAGGCAAGACGATCTGATGCGATCACGTTTCGTCCGTCGTCCGTCTATATGTCTGTCTGTCTGTCCTTCAGCAAATTGATAAAATCAGCATCTCTGATGAAACCGCTAAAATGATTTTTATGAAACTTTATTAGAATGTTATTTGGGAGGGACCCTCTTAGTGTGGTGCTTTTCGTGTCCGCACGTTATACAAGATGGACGCCATGCCTAACACTAGGTCAAATTAAATGAAATTTCAAACGACATCTCCGAAACTATTTATTCCGTTCTAGTGAAATATCATGTTCATGCTCTTTGTGTTGGCATCTATTAAGGAACATTTAAACGACATCTCCAAAACCATTTATTCAATTCTAGTGAAATATCCAATACATGTTCATTGTGTTGGTCTTCAACCATAACAATATACAAACCCACGTCATGGGCCTCTTGTTCTGTTTTGTATTCCCATCAATAATGCCTACACATAATTTCAAATTGCCATACTCTTCGTTTTAAAGGCAAACAATTGGAAACTAGCCGCAAAGGAAATGATGGATAGTAACTGGTATAAACGGGACAAAGAATGTGCCAAGAAACTGGTGGACCGCATGGCAGCTGTCACCGACACGAACTTGACACCAGCGGAAATCGCTGCCATTAAGGCACAACTTATTATTGACGAGGGAAATATTCCTTACATCTATCTGGATAGCAAGGGTTTGCCGACATTTGGTATTGGCCATTTGGTCACACCCAATGACCCCGAAAATGGCAGTCCAGTTAATACATCTGTAACACCAGAGAGGGTCAACAAGGTTTGTAGTCCTAGCATTGTAAAGACAAAGATGTAATTTATTTTTCTTCTTTCTTCTTTTAATTGCGCCGTGGGTAAGTCCAAGAACGTTTCAAGGCCCATTAATGGCATATTAATGATGCCACGCACCCTTTCGAGGTAAATTCGAGTTTTAACAGCCACTATAGTTAGGATCTGGCCTTGACTTGAGCTCAAGTATGTAAATTTCAATCACAAATATTTCTATAAGCGTTTATAAAAAGCTGCTATGTATAAATATGATGCATACAAATACGTAGCAACTTCTTATGATTGTTTATCTTTGAAGGTCACGGAAATATTTGTGAACGAAATTTCAGTACTTGGGCTCAAGTCTAAGAATAGTTTGAAGAATGCTTGGTGAATTCCAGGCCAGATCTCTGAAGGATCTAAGATCAGACGAGTCCATTACAGATGGGAATCACTATAATTTAACACATTCTGACAGTGGGTAGATAATTTTAAGTAACAAACATATTCGGATTGATTCTGAAAGTGGGTAGATACTTTTAAGTAACAATGAAATGCTAATGAGAAGGGAGGACCAAAGGCGAGTGCTTGAAATGCGATCAATACTGATTGGTAAAATACGGTCTCCAGACATCATCGCCTTTGCCATGCCCTATTCATCAACACAATGAAGTTTGGTGAGTACAGAACAGTGTCTACACATGCTTGCACAAATAATGGTTTTATCACCTCAGCTAAATTGTAATCCTCTATAGCCTAATGCGTAGAGTGTTGGCCTTAACATTTTACAATTTTCAGAAGATCGTGAGTTCGAAGCTCTGTCTTGGTTTAGGAGTATTCATCATATTATTTATTTACACCACTCTTTACGGTCCACTCTTTACACATTTAAAACGCGACAGTGATTCACTTAAAACTCACGTTCGTGAAATCCATTGCTGCTTAAAAAATAGTGGATTTAAAACGGTATATATACATGTTAATACAATTCGAGTTATGCATCGTTAACACAGTTAAACAATCCTCTTTGCTTAATATTGAAAAGTGCAGTCACGGTTCTGTTCTCGAGTTCTTACTATACAGCGAGTGTTGTTTATATTTTGGTGAGTCATACTTACCGCGAGCATGTATCAAAAACTATGGAAACTGTATGTAACCATTTCGTGTCTTACGTTTCGCTTTTCATGTTCGCTGAGCGAGACCCAGAAAAGGCATATTCATGGTCATATACCACTATTGCATTTCCCATAGGCCTCCATTATAGCCTCTTGGTCTACAACCCCTATTCCTATATCAGAACGGATGATAAAACCTAACTTTTTTTAAAGAACTATCTTAGAGACACTTAAAAATGACCAGTAAAATGGGAGTATTGTAATGCTTTCAGCCTCCAATATTGCACTGAAGGTGGGCACCCCCAGCCTGAGAATGGCAGTGAAACATTACTCTCAGAACAATTGTACCCATAAAAATGCAAATTCTGTCAAAATATCCTTAATGAACATGTTTTATGTTTGAAATATATTTTTTATTTTTATGGGGATTTGTTATGATTTGATTTGAATTTAATCCAATCAGAATCTACCTTACAATCTGACTATATGCCCTAATAGACCCTATGCTTTCAGAAATCCCAAATCGATAGTGGTATGTGATACTTTGTTCAACCAATCTGAAACCCCAAATCAATAGTGGTATGTGACCTCATAGGGGTTCGTCCTATGTTGTCGTTCTCACGTATGGTCGTGTTGTCGACTTGAAAACATGCCAACCATCGGAAAATATGCTAATCGCTGGAAAACGTGCCAACCGTCGGAGAGCATGCCAAACGTCGGATTACATACTATCCGTCAGAGAGCATGCCAACCGTAGGAAAGCAGGGAACGCTTCACCGGCTTCCGTATAAAACTGGCCTTACTATCGCTAATTAACTTTCCCTCCATTCCAGGCCTTCAAAAAAGATTTGGCACAGGCCGTCAGTGACGCCATAACGTGGTGTGGAGACTTCAACACGTGGCCGAGTGAAGTCAAACAAATCATCGTCAATATGTCGTTCAATCTAGGCCTTACGAGGCTGAATGAATTTGTTAAACTAAAGGACGCACTCAAGAAGCGAAACTGGAAGAAGGCCGCGGCAGAAATGAAAGACAGCCAATGGTTTACGCAAACTGGTAATCGAGCCAAACGCCTGGTTGATCGTATGAAAGCTGTTACTGAAAAATAAAACCATATTGGACCATAATAAGAAATATATGGCTTTCCACATTAATGTTATCTTTGCACATGACATACACACTAATTCTGTTGAGTATGTTTATGACAAAGCATTTTCAATATGCGGTCCACAGGAATGGAATACACTTCCTCATGAAATACGGCTTTCAAAATCATTAAGTTCATTTAAAACGTTACTAAAAACACATATTATGTCCTCATCTGCTATATAATTTCAAAGTATGTATACTTTCAGTGTGGGTCTGGTACAGCGTTAATGTTTTAATGACACAAAGTCTTAAGAAATCATAAATCTACATATTTTAAGTGCATATGTAAAGTTATAGACTTGCCTAAAAAGAGTATTTGTTGTGTGTGTGATAGGGTCTGAATAGGTCAATACTATTATGCAAACATAAACTAATATAAATACAATAAAACATCGTTGTTTTAAGCTTCAGTGGATCAGCTTGTATGTTTAGTTTGCTGGACTAGATAGCATTAATTACATACTTACATATATATAATACAATAAAACATTAATATTTGACGGTACAGTGGATCAGCTTGTATGTTTTGTCTGCTGGGCTAGATAACGTTAATTACATACTAAAATATATTTTCGGTATATTGTTTTAAAAGAATGAATTCATAATCGAAAACATCATTGCATGACATCTCAGGAGATCAGCATGTACATTTCGTCAACTGGGCTCGATTACAAGGAGGTTAATTTGTAAAGAAATGTTATAAAACATATACTTAGTTCAAATCTAGTTTTTGGATAGTATGATTGTAAACCTGCGTAAAGTGCTGCTGTCTTAGGCTAAATCACACATACACATACTATTGTTAGGACTGGTGGTTTAACCAACACTAAGTATAATGCAGTGGCCCTTTCGTGTGTGTGTCTTACTATTAAACAATGCTGACCATGTTGAAAAATACAAATTTACGCATGATATTTGCACTTTTAATTGTTACGATCATCTTACAGCAGCTCCGTGTGGTTCCCGGGGGCCCCGTTCGGTTACGGGGCAAAGAATAGGGCCACTGCATATCCCGTTGGAGGGGAAGGCAGAGGGGTAGAACCCCTTTGAATTCATGTTCATTTTATCATTTTTTGTTCATGCTCATTAAAGATCTTCATCAAGACCCCTGCATTGTTTCAGGTGCCATCTCGCTCATATCACTAGAGCAGTGGCAGAAAAACAATAACGTGGCTCCAGCGTAAATGGAGTGTCTACAATAGAAATTGCAGAAACTCTGCAGTTCAGGGTTGAGAAGGTTCTAGGCCCGTTCTCCATATTTTATCTCGATGTACATGGATGATGAGCCTGGCATGTTCATTCCTGTTAGGCGCCATATAACCTTTCATGTGTTGGTGCGCCTAAAAACCCCATTTCAATTCAATTCATCTTACAGCAGTATGTATTGTGTTGTTTAAATGATATGCTATATATGCAATTTGACAACTTGATTATCAATGTATTACATATGTCATTCACAGTATATGCACGTGTAAAATGTTCACTTACTTGACAATATGTACGTAATTCTTTAAGTTTTAAAAGATAATTCTTAAAATTTAAATATTTATATTAGTAAAAACATATACAATTGACGAGTTTTAACCAGGTAATCTTCGTTAAAGAGTCCTGGACACTGTAGGGGAGAAACCGTGACATCAGATTTGTAATCGTGAGGAAACTGTGACATTTTCTAATTGTCTACAATGTCATTGTTATGGCAAATACCACCACAATACGGACATTTGGAACATTGAAACCTTGTATATTACAAAGAAATATAAAAAGATCGGACAGGGAAGCCGTTTTAGAATAACAATTTTTAAACTACAAACCTCGTATACGACAAACTATGATTTTAAACAAAAATATGTTATTTACAAACTTAAGATCACCTTTTTCAGTTTTACTAATTAGTCAAGTCCGAAAAACCGTGCATAACAAACTAAGCACATAGTTGAAATATATAAGTCAAAATTATTTGTATATGGAAGAAGAAGACGAAGAAGATTGTATTCACAAATCAATAGGCCATAGGCCCGTGAGATACTACAAATGCATATATACATAGAACATATGACATAGCAATACACATATTTACAGTTCTAAGTCTTTATATGAACATTATTCTGTTACAAACGTAATATTATATTATTTGTATTCCTAATTAATACAAATAACGGAGAAGGTGATACTATTGTGATGTTACAAAATATTACAAAACATTTCGAACATAATAAACAAAACAATCCTAACGTGGTAGTGCCCCACACATGCAGCAGGATTGGTGGTTTGGTCTGTCCATACCTAATGCGCTCACTACATGCGTACGGTACTGCCACCCGGGTAATTAACGGCTGTAAATAGTATTTATGTTAGCTATATTAAACTATAGAGGGATAACATTACCGAGTACATTCGGTAAATTATTCACAAGAATTTTAAACAACAGGTTAACTACATGGGCTGAGGATTATTATATTTATATTGAAGCACAGGCTGGTTTTCGAAAACATATGGGAACTATTGATTACATATTCGTTCTACATGGTTTGATAAATCATATATTGAATGAAAAAAAAGAAAGTTGTATGTAACTTTCATAGATTTCACTAAAGCTTTTGATTTGTTGGTTAGACAAAACATATTCTATAAACGTATGCAATATGGAGTGAGAGGTTAAATCCTTAATATTATTAAATCATTGTATACGAATATAAAATCAAGAGTAAAGTATCAAAACCAGCTTAGTGACAATTTTAGCTTTTTTTTGGAGCGCCGCAGGGCGATTGTTTGTCACCTTTTATATTTTCTATGTATGTAAATGATTTAGAAGAATATTTTACATTAAATGGTTTTAAAGGTATCGATACTGGAGTGTTAAAGTTGCTGTTACTCTTATACGCTGATGACATAGTGATATTTTCGGATACTGAAAAGGGGCTACAAGATGGGTTAGATATACTGTACAGTTATTGCCAGAAATGGAAATTGGTCGTAAATGAAAATAAAACGAAGGTCAAGCTTTTTAAAAAAGGCGGTCAGATAAAAAGGAACCTATTGTTCAGATATAATAATACTGTAATTGAAATTGTAAATAAGTTTACCTATTTGGGAATTGTCTTTACCACAGGCGGTTCTTTTGATCAAACGTTCGAATCATTAAGTGGCCAGGCATTAAAGGCAATCTTCAAAATGAAGTCATATATAAATCAATTTACTGACTTATCGGTCAGTCACACTTTAGACATTTTTGACAAACTCATTTTGCCAATATTAAATTATGGCGCAGAGATATGGGGATTCTCAAATGCGGAAAAGTTAGAGAAAGTACACCTTCAATTTTGTAAACAACTTTTATGTGTTAAAACACAAACTCAAAACAATTTCATATATGGAGAACTCGGGAGAGTCCCTTTAAAAATTCAACGTATGGTCTATATTATCCGGTTCTGGTTAAAAATTACACGTACGAGTGATCGCAAATATATAAAAAATATGTATAATGTTATGTTAGATGATCTGATTGTAAACCCAAACAAATCAAACTGGGCATCTCAAGTTAAAGGGTTATTGGAACGAACAGGATTTAATAAAGTTTGGTATTCTCAAGGAGTAGAAAACATAACGTATTTCATTAATATATTTAAACAACGAATTAAAGATATGTTTATACAAATTGGAATGCTGAATTATCGGCTTCCACTAGAGCTAGTACATACAGAATAATATCAGATTTCAGGTTTAAGTATTATCTAGATGTACTAAATATAAAGAAATTTAGAGCTTTTTTTACAAAACTAAGAGTCTCTAGTCATAGGTTAGAAATAGAAACTGGTCGATGGCATAGACCAAATAAAACACCAAGATCCGAAAGAAAATGCCAGCTATGTAATATACTAGAAGACGAATTTCACTTTGTATTGGAGTGTTCACTATATCACGATATTAGAAAAGAATATGTTAACAAATATTTTTGGAAACGGCCAAACATACCAAAATTTATTGAACTGATGACAACAGAAAATAAGAGTTTATTAAAGAAACTGTCCGTTTTCATTAGTAAAAGTTTTAAAAGAAGAGACGACATGTTTTATAGATAAATATCACTTTTCTCCATTTTTGTCCACATATATAAATGTGTTCTGATCAATACTTAGGAATATTAATTTAAAAATATATATTAAACACTTATATACTTAATAGTTTAATATACTTAATAGTCAAATACCTTTTAACTAGTAACATATACAGATGATCTTGAAACCCACCTATGAAATTATACAAATTGTCATTAACTGGAAAATATTGTGTGTATTTCATATACATGTTTATATGTTTTTACTATTTGCATGTGAACTGTTGGGCGTAATGCCTTATGTTTGAATAAAATATCTATCTATCTATCTATCTTTGCAAACTAATTACACCATTCAAAATAAGTTTAATATAAAAACAACTGTAGTAATAACACTTTAAAGTTATTACCTACACATTTACAATTATATACGACTTAAATAACGTGCATATATGATAACCAAATATATAACAAAGTTACATTAATTGGATGTCAAATCTGGATTAAGAGGATTTTCAATATATCGTCAAATAATCTGTTTCTTTACTTCAAAACATTTGAAGATATAAATTTCTGATGACATTTTCATTTTCGCTACTGAATAGCTGTTTTAGCTTAAACATACTTGGTCTTGTCCAGAAATACCTCTTTATGTGTATTTTACGTATGTCTCTAAATAAAGAACATTCTAAAATAAAATGATTCTCATCTTCAAGCTTATTACACGTAAACATTTTCTTTCGTCAAGGGGAATACTATGTGGTCTGCCATCTACCTGATTCAATTATATAGAAACTTTATTATATACTTTCCAATGAAATAGCAGAGTTTATGATTAAAATAAAACCTTATATTTTCCCTGTTCATATTTACACATGTGAGCCATATCAGCTTATATTTTCACTGCATAAAGTGGCATTTTTTTAAAATTTAGGAAAGAGATACAAAAGTATATCATGTATTGGAAATCATTTAACTAAGAAAATGAGTGGCAGGTTTAGTGAAATTGGACAAGTATTTCGAAAGTTATAGAATAAAACGTGATCAATGGAAGGCCTCTACTGAATCTGAATTACCTCCCCGCCCCCCCCCCCCCCCCCCACCCCCCTCCACCCCTCCCACCCACCTCACATGCTCGAAAAAGCATAAAATAAAAGAAACTAGTTTTTTTCCGTGAATAACAGATTTTATATCATCTCGAAGGGAGACAACTTTTATATATACACTATATATTTTAAATATCTCCATGCGAAAAAGCTTGTTTTTGAATTACTGACTTACTTGTAGTTCTAAAAATAAAATGCCTTCTTTGAAAACTACCAATTTTGATTTACATTGACCAGTAAATTCGGCAATATTGTGAACCCAGGAAATACCGTAAATAACCGCATTAACCTACAAAGCAATATGATAATAGTTTCCCAGTAGCGTAGCAAATCTGTATTGCTTACACCATTTACAAAAATACCATAAACGAAGAGTCATACGTTTTGAAAGTTTTAACATATTTATAATTTATAATGAGCTGTTTTGAACAGTGTTTCGTGGTAATATATAAACTTTATACTTTCTTTTGATTACCCCCACATGACAGGCTCTTTAAAGTGTAGGCTGAACTAGGTTTAACCGTATTTTGAAGGGCCCGATAGGTAGGACTGTAACACCAGAGGGTAGTACTTCCTTATCTAACTGTTTCCACACTCCAACTTTAAAAGTATTTGTCCAATGTATAAAACTATACATAGCGACTAATATTAGGATTCCAAAACAAATAGTCAGGGAGATAACTCTCTTTAACATAACTATATAAAAGAAATTATGAGTAATATTTCCTATTCAAATGCAAAAGTATTTTTTGTAAAAACTGCCATAAAACTAGATTCATGTATCATTTCAAATTCATTTTGCTGTATTTCTTTGATTTTACTCACGCTGCATAAATTATGTCAAGACAAACAATTATAAACCTTAATATGAAAATTCGAAATTCTATGTTTAATACTACGATGGTGAAAACTCGAAACCACGATGGTGAAAAAATGAAATAATTTCGTACTATCGTTGTTTCGACTTTTCACCATCGTAGTTTCGTTGTTCCGACTTTTCATCATCGCTGTTTCGTACTTTCGTTGCTTCGCGTTATCAATATTTCAGAAATATGCCGCGATGGCGATAACGGAACACCGTAAGTTAATACTACTACATATCGATCAACTCAGTCTAAGTCTCTGTCATCTTTGAATGCACTCTGTAGGTACCGTACATGTCTGTCATCAAAAATAGATGATTAGTTTTATACTAATTAATCCTTAATTGCATAATCCTTAATTGCATTTAATAATCTCCCGCTTGGGGCATAGTCTTTTATCACTTACAAAGGAGGATATCTATTCACATTGGTTTTAATTAGATCCTATACAGTCTCCCCCACAAGGTACAGTCTCACCCACAAGGTACAAAATCAGCTCGGATCGGAGCCAGAGATAAAATCATGATACAGTTACAATCTCCCCAGGTAGCAGCCTTTTAATGACCCTTAACAAATTAACTGCAATAAAAGTAGCAGTGCTAATGTGGAACAGCTGGCATCTCTGAGTGGCTCATTCTGCAGCAGAACAGTAACATTGAGTATAAATAGACACATCATGAAATAAAACAATGTACTTGATGAAAATTCAGTTTATTTATTTTATATATATAGTGTTACTAGCACAGACTTATTTAATACAAATGGAAATTGTATCAGTTGCTTTAAAATGAGAAAAATATTGTTTTACTTACCAACAGTATACAACAACTTAGATTGTAGTTTTAATAATTTACTGTCAAATCTTTGACAGTTCTCAGTAATTATAACATTATCAAAAATAAGTACACTTTGTAGTAATATAGTATAAATCTATTGATGTACATAATGTTCATGCATATTTAGAAACCCTCATTATCACATCAATATATATACTTACAAACCCTCATTTCACCACATCAATATATATAACCCTCATTTAACCACATCAATATAATTATATACTCGAGGGCTTAAAACAACATCAGAAACAACAGATTATATCAACGTTTAAAGGGACACACGGCAATCTTATTTTTTTAAAACTCGCGGTGTCCCATTAGTTTTTCTACATTACTTGCATTTGTTCAATTATTAATATTAATTATGAGAAGAGTACAAAGAAAACTGTTTTTGCAAATCACTAACTATTGATTATATTGTACCAATAATATATTGTAACCTATGAAAATATAAAAAGATAAATTGAAAACTCAAAATTGCATTGAATTATATGCAAGCAGGTTTAAAGTCAAATGATTCTGGATTAAAAAATAAATAAATTGAATCGCCAATTTTAATGCTTGATAAAAACTCAACAAGATTGCCATGTGTCCCTTTAATATCTTATATTAAAATCAGTTGTGGGTATAAATCATTTCATATTCACTTCATCAAATGAAACTCTCAAAATTGATTATTGAGAAAAACGTTTTTTAATAGTGTTTTTGACAATTTAAAAGGTCGAGACCTTAGTTTAACTGTTGCATGTAAATGATATTGAAACTATATACAAATCACAAAGACTTGCTACCCCAAATTCACCATCATTTTCAGCACGTTCCTCTTCCGCCTTCCATTTGTATAATATGCCATCTAAATTATTTGTCTCAATTTCATCACGCAGATGAAACCTAGCTGGGTATTGCCCACTTAAAAACGGTTTTAGGCTCTCTTCAAGTAGAATGTACGCATATTCAATGTGTACATTATGTTTTCGCACAACATAATAATATGCTCTTTTGAATAAATCTGTAACATCATATTCTAAATTTGGTGTCGTTACCGCAATCACTATTTGAATGGTATTTTGTCTTTTTGAGTTTATGGTATCAAATGAAATCACCGACAGTACCGTTTCATTACAATACTGCTGCAAAAGGGAAAGAAGTTCTTCATCCAAAATGAACGGAATGTATTTTTTGGCTGCATTTATTTCTACCCTGTTAATTGCCTCAGCAGATGATATTCTTTTGGACCTCTCCTTCACCTCACTGCAAGCTATCGTCAACCACTTTTCACTACATTCTTTAAAAGACAATATGGCTTGACATTTTGAAAATCTTAATGCAATAAGTTCTTCAAAATCATAAGACAGATAGTCATCGGACTTGGAAAAATGATTCTCAAACCAGCATATCTTTTTCCATTCATCGTTTGTAAAGTGTGGTTTGTGTTCAACAACTAAGGTCTTTATGTTTGCTTCATCAAATACCAATTTTTGGATATGAAATTCAATAATATAAAAATGTGTTTTAACTAAGAGTTTGTACAGTTCAAAAGATGAAGAAACATCTTCAGTTTCACGTTCAGTTAAAAGCTCACGTTGCACTTTATTCATATTGTATATTCATTTTGTTTATTTTCTCAACGCTGCACCAAACATACATACTAGTAGATAATAATCTACCGTTGCATTATTTGTTTCAGAAGGTTCAGATATATTTTCTTACCAATTTCAAATAATGCTACGTAGCTCATTACAACCAACGGAGAGCATAGGTCATGTATGCACCATGTATCCGACCATATGATACACCATATATATTTCATACATCATGTAAAATCACAATTCAGTGAAGTGAGAAACCAATAGACGTCGACAGTACTATATCTGTATTAGGAAACTGTATACACATGTTTATGATATTTGCTATATAATATTTGTGGCAGCTTCTTAATGATGCTCTTCCATATGTTATAAACATTGTATTCCCTATGTGAACTAAATGTTGCAATTTGCGGTAACCCATGCACTTTGTTGGTGATAAACCAGGTATATATGGCTCTTCACTGAATCTATCATATTCGTTTTATATATATCTGTCCAAAATGGCGGAATTGATTCACTAATAGAGTTTCAATTTGGAAACACTATATAATACATGTGTTTATTCAGATAATTCCAATCCCGTGAGGATACAACAAATACATATAAACTTGACAGCGATAGTGAAATATATATACAACATTATACCAACTACTGACATAATTAACAGAAAAGTATTCATATGTATACGGTAACAATTAATACTTTAGCAGATAATGTTGTTGTTATTTTGCTTTCACAGCAAAATATGCAGAGAATGTGACTGAACCATCACATTGAATCGCTAATATGTTCATATACATATTTATATTAATTTATATATAATATTAGATTTAACTAACGTGATAAATGAAAAGTTTCTAACTAGTACACAAATGTGTATACATAGTTTGTAATAAACAAATATACACTTATAATGTAAACATGCAACTTTAGAATAACATAAAAAAAAAAAAAAAAAGGCTATTGTAAATGTATTATTTATATACCATTGATTTTCTAATTTCACTAAGGTTTTGCAGTGTATTTTTGTTTTCGCATTTGAAAAGTTCTAAAAATTTGATCATGTTAGGTCTTTTCCAAAAACATTTACTTATGTAATGGTTTCTTATTTCATTAAACATGCTACATTCAATAACAAAGTGATATTCGTCTTCAAGTGTATTGCAGACGACGCATATTCTTTCATGTATTGGTTCACTGACTGTTTTTTGCCATCTGCCAGCTTCTATTTCATTTTATTTGAGAGGACACACGTAACTTTGACATTAAGATCAAAATTATAATCAACAATCAGTTTATAAAATGTTGCACTACTAGAATTCTCTAACCTTGAATGCCAATTTTGAATGAAATTATCGTTTATTCTTTGTTTAATGCAATATAAAACAATTCCTTATTGCCAACCCCTTGAAATAAACATGTATGATAAAAACCAAGTGATTCTAACAAGTTTTTAACAATTTTAACCAATTCTTTTTATTTGGATATATCTCAGCATCCATTATCATCATATTGTAAACATGGCGTATATACTTATTTTCATTAACGTTCAATATGTTCAGCCAATACGTAATTATTTTAATATATCTCTGCGTTACAAGGCTCGTTTTTACCTGTAATACTCGTTTGTAAACTTGTGTATGCACTCGTTCTATATTTAATGCTGTTACAAATCCCCAAATTCAGAGCCATAATTTAGAATAGGAACAATAAGTTTTTCGAACAAATCAAGTTTGTGCTGTACAGTGATATCTGTAAATTTGTATGGATATCTATATAGTTTAAATATTGCTTTTTGAGCCTGACCGGCTAATGTACATTGTGTTTCATGGAAAGATCCACCTTGAGTAAAAAACAATTCCCAGATATGAAAAAGATTTAACAATTTCTATTAAATTATCATCATAGGTGAATCGAACATCTCCAGCTAGTGGACCAGCCTTCCTAAAAACCATAACCTTTGTTTTCAATACATTTACTTTTAATTTCCAGCGCTTACAGTAATCAAGAAGAATGTCAAATCCTTTCTGTAAACCCTGTGCAGTTTCTGAAAAAATCATAATATCATCAGCATATAGCACAATTTTTTTTGATCATATCTACGTCAATGCCATCAAAACCTGTTAAGATAAATTCTTCTTCTATGTCATTTATAAAGATTGAAAAAAGTAATGGGGACAAACATTCACCTTGACGTACTCCTAAAACACATGTAAAGTCTTCACTGAGCTTACTTGAAAGCTTCACTCGTGATTTTATACATTTATACATAGACTTGATAATATCTAATAATATAAATTTTACCCCTAATACCTAGTTTGATTTATTTCACCCATAAATTGTCTCTTACTACATAGTCAAACGCCTTTGTAACATCAATAAAACCACAATACAACTTTTTGCCCGCATTTATAATATGAGTAATAATCCCATGCACAACAAAAACGTTATCTATAGTGCTCATATTTTTCCTAAAACCGGCCTGTGTTTCAATATAAACATTGTAGCTTTTCGACCAATCATTTAATCGATTGTTCAGCACACGTGTAAATAATTTCCCTAAAGTACTTAACAAAGTAATACCTCTATAATTCTCAGGATTATTAAGACTGCCCTTTTTGTGCAATGGTATTATGTAACCGTCTGACCATATTTCCGGAAAATATCCGGTTTCAACAACTTTGTTAAACAATGGTAAAAGTATAGGAATAAATGTGTGTTTACCGTGTACAAAGAATTCATTTAATAATCCACCCGGTCCAGAATTACGAATATTTTTAAGTTGGGGAAATTGCTTTCAGTATATCTGTATGACTTATTTCAATATTCAGCTCTTCAAAAATAATCTGGAATTCATTTTTAACATACTTTTCATTAAAGTCCATTATATCATCATCTGGCGTAAAATATGGATCGCTTGGATTATTGATACTTTTAAAATATTGTTCAAATACAGATATACTAACATTAAAATGTTAATTAAACTATATAATATATATTCTGTGATGAATTTCTTTCCAATCGTCTTTTGGCACAAGTATTCCTTCTTCTGTCACTCCTTTGGCGACAGCGCGGAGTAATATCATGACGTCAATTCGTGACGTAATATAGTGACGTCTATCGTTTAGTTCATAACATTTGGTTACTGTGCTATCTTGCACACTAGGCGAGATAGCACAGTAGAGGAAGGGATATGTTATAGATTTTCTCAAACTGGGAAATTTCTATAATTCATCACAGAATATATAATATTAGGCGTTTTAATGCCGGCTAATTCTTTCAACATCTTCCAGTACAACTTTGCATTTTTAAAACGACTTTTCTCTAATTTGTTTGTTACTTCAGAATCGTAAGTGATTCTACATTTTCTAGTTATATATTTATACTCAGATCTTGACCTTACTAAATTTAACCAGTTAACATCATCTCTGCACTCCCTGTATTTATTTAGATAGCTCATAAAACATCTCCTTTTCTCATCGCAATCACCATTAAACCATGGGTTAGCTATTCTATTATTAAATGTTTGGTTTGTATCATTGCAAGATAGTGTCTTCTTAAATAAAGGATCAGCAACGCTTTCAATAACATTTACAAATTCGTTAACTACAGTATTAATATCGTTTTCATTGACGCTATTATTTATATTCACCTTTAATGCATACAACTAGGATACAACATGGTCTGAATCCAGGGATGTTACAAAATCACCAACAGATTCATTATTCCAAACATATTTGCTATCTAAAAAATAACAATCCGTTTCAGAACTTGTATCTTTAATTTCAATATTTTCATCGGGTTGTTCATTATAAGAATCAACTTTACTTTCTAAAACAAATTTAATAATACAATGTCTGTTAAAATATTCGGATCTTCAACAACGAAGCTGGAGATTTTATAGAAAATAGATTCAGAAACTAATACATAATCAACCAAACTACTGCCTCTACTTCAAACAATATTTTCCAATCCCTGCATCATCACCAACGCGACCATTTTATATTCGAAGCCCTGTCTGCTTACATAAATCAAGAAAAAGTGTGCCATTACTATTTAAATGCCCAATATCTTGTGAATATCTCGGTAAAAAGCTATCCGTTTTATAATCATCCGGTAATGCATCTGTATTAAGGTCAATCATGAGTTACGTAATCAGCATTATCAGATGTTCTGCTATTAAAATCACCCCGAGTAAAATGTGACATTGACCATTTGTAGTATTATGTATAGAAACAATAAGAGTCTAACAATCTATCAAAAACTCCATTTTTAACCATAGATTGTCTTCTACTACTTTCAGGTATAACATAACATAAAAAAGAGTGATAATGGACCTTTGGAAACGGCCGAGCACGACACATACGAAATAATGCAGTATTGCAGTCTCGGTTTGATTGAGACTGTTCATGAGCGGTAGTGAAATATGCTAGCTATCGCTCAAGTTGATATTGACAGTCGATACGAAATAAACTGCCATTATCAGTACCAAAAATAATAATCTTGTTTATTTGTTAAATTGTGCACAAACTGAATATTTCCGGAATTCCTGACTGGGGCGACAAGTATGAAACAGAATAAATGTAAAGTAAAAGCCAGCTTATGTACTTTAAAAAGCATAATCTGCATTGAATATTATTACAAAATGAAAGTGTAAATTTGATTTATTCCTGTCAATACGTCCCCGCTTTATTCAAGTTATTGTCTGTATCAGTCTTAGATTTTGTATTGAGTAAATGTACCATATGACACAATAAATCTTGCAAATCATAATATTGATTCATGCCAGAAGGAGTCCAATCTCATTCGAATCCTTTTTCGTTTTTAAAATTGTATCATTTGTATCTAGCGTATGTGTGCAGAAAGATGCTATGTGTCACTTGACACCTTCTTGCACAATTATTTTACAAAAAGTACTTATGCCAAAAGGTGCTAAGTACAAAATACCCGTTTTCCTTAACAATTGAGTTCAGATTAGCTCTAAAACTCATATTACACGTAAAATTACAACTTTCCTCTATATATTCCAGGTTTTGAGTTAATTGCTCCTCAAATGAACAAATGACATGAATTGAAACTTTCAAATGCGCTTATCTCAAAACTTCAAAAATGTCACTTGTCACCTTTTAGCACAAATGGGGCGACATAGACCCCATAAGAAGATGCTCGGGGAACATCCCCATCTAAATGGGGATAATTATCAAAATAAAAATTACAAACATGTCTTCTTTTTTTTTTATAAATGTTGCTAATTATTTCACCATTTTCAATAGAGAGATGTAAATCGAGAAAAGAAGCGTTAGTATCAGAAATTCAGACATATTAGCGTTGTTAAGTTGAAGTTCTTTAGGATATATAGTATTAACCATAGTAGAAAAGAAAGGGTTGTCAATGTTCAGTATGTCATCCAGATACCGAGAGGTGTCATTAAAGGCTTCAATAACATTTGCCTGGGTATCTGGTGGAAGACTCAACATGAAATCTCTTTCAAGGCAATATAAAAACAAATCTGCGACAAGGGGTGCACAGTTCGTACCCATAGCGATACCAACAATTTGTCTATAAACGGTAGTTCCATACCTGGGGAATATATTAGCTAGTAGGAGGAAGAGTGCTTCACAAACTTCTTGGCAAGTCCACATAATCTAATTGTCGAAACCGGTTTTCGCCTACACGACTTCATCAGAGAGTTACGAACGTAAAAAATAAAACATAAACGTACGGAAATGCACTTTTGAAAACATATACACAATCAAAAGAAACTAAACTATTCTACAAAACTTGTCTTTTTCGCTAAAACTATGCATATTTCTGATAAGAACTAATTGGCACAGCAGGACTCCCGTTGGGGTTCAGGATCTGTTATTAATAGGAAACTGCTACCAATATACGCTATATCATTGGCGGATGCTGGTTTATACGCCGACATTTTTCAAAAGTGACTGATTTATATGAACTAAATAATACTTATAAAAAGAAACAGTTTAAAAGACAATTTAAATCGTCTTTTGCTCATAATACAAATAGATACTGGGTGGCTATGAATTATAATGTATGCTTTTTGTAAAGAAGTATTTTAAAATGAATCTACTCACTATGCTTAAATTAGACTCAAGAGGCGTAATCAGTAATCTAAAACATTGAGGTTCGCAAATGAAATAGTGTTTCTAAATTTTTGAATATGTAAAGAAAAGAAAAAAATCACAAAAACGTTATACAACAAATATTCCGGTAAAGGATACTGCAAAATTAGTTTAGCAAGCAAATTGCATGGCAAATTCATTTGCGCATATTCTAGGCTATGCGTGGAAGAGGTCATTATCAATATAATTAATATAATTAACAGATATATGCAGGGATTGTGTTTGAAATGATATCTGTGAAAAAATAACAAAATGTTTTAATCTATCTGCTTTTAAGCGATTTTTACTAACGGCAGTTTAGACAATTATACTATGTGGACCACTTGGATGGGGATGTTCCCCGAGCAACTTCTTATGGGGTGTATGTGTCTGAACTTATTCGTTTTTCAAGAGCTTGTACTCGAGTTGAGGACTTTAATATTCGTAATTTTTGTATAAATAAAAAGCTACTCAATCAGGGTTAACGTTACCATAAACTTCGTAAAACCTTTGCACAATTGTATTATCGTAATCCTGATCTTCTTTCCAAATATAAAAGTAATTTAAGGACTCTTCTGCGACAAAGACTATCACAACCTGATTCTTGGTAATGATCACTTTCATACTATCTTTGTTAAACTTGTTAAAAGCTTTTTCAAAAGAGGTTATGACCCTATCATTTTGCAACGTACTGCATGCTCGGTGGTGGACCCTTTTACAGTTCGCCACTATGCTTTCCTCTTTAATGGTACGATGACCGGACAGGCTGTGGACCCTATGATGACGACTACCTAAAGCCCATTGGGACGGTGGCGTTTGATGTTTGTCTATGATCTTTCTTGTCGTGCCCTTAATGGTTTATTCTCTTGTTGCTCTGGCTTCTGCCAAGTCAGTGAGTACCTTCATTGTGGCTTTCTAGGCTATTGTTTTTTGTATTATATTTGTGTGAGGTTTGGTGCACCCTAGAACCGGTTTAAACCCCCAGTGACCTTTGTTGCCACTGACCGTTCCAAGGCGGTAGCCCTATTGTCAACCCTTTTGTGTTTGTGATGTCGTTTGCATTTTTTATTACTGTTGCGTTCTCGTTTGTCTGTTTGCGTGTTTGTTTTTGTGTTTTGTGGTTGACTGTCGTCCTTAAATGCTGCTTTCCCTGTCCGATATTTTTGTCTTTCTTGCTATGAAGTTTGTGAAGCACTCATCTTCCTATTAGATAATATTTTCGTCAGGTATGGAATCACCGTTTATAGACAAATTGTTGGTATCCCTATGGGTACGAACTGTGCACCACTTGTCGCAGATTTGTTTTTATTTTGCTATGAAAAAGATTTCATGCTGAGTCTTTCACCAGATACAGGCAGATGTTATTGAAGCCTTTAATAACACCTCTCGGTATCTGGATGACATATTGAACATTGACAACCCTTTCTTTCCAACTATGGTTAATAATATTTATCCTAAAGAACTTCAGGTTAACAAAGCTAATATATCTGATAATAACTCTTCTTGATTTAGATCTCTCGATTGAAAATGGTGAAATAATTAGCAAAATCTATGACAAGAGAGATGATTTTAATTTTGACATTGTTAATTATCCCCACTTGGATGGGGATGTTCCGCGAGCAACTTCTTATGGGGTGTATGCGTCTCAACTTATTCGTTTTTCAAGAGCTTGTACTCGAGTTGAGGACTTTAATATTCATAATCTTTGTATAACTAAAAAGCTACCCAATCAGGGTTACCGTTACCATAATCTTCGTAACAATTTTGCAAAATGTTATTATCGTAACCCTGATCTTCTTTCCAAATATAAAAGTAATTTAAGGAGTCTTCTGCGACAAGGACTATCACAACCTGACTTCTATGCTGATGTGATTTATAAACTTCGTAAGATTCTTGGTAATGATCACTTTCATACTATCTTTGTTAAACTTGTTAAAAAGTTTATCAAAAGAGGTTATAACCCTATCATTTTGAAACGTACTGCATGCTTGGTGGTGGACCCTTTTACAGTTCGCCACTATGCTTTCCTCTTTAATTGTACGATGACCGGACAGGCTGTGGACCCTATGATGACGCCTACCTAAAGCCCATTGGGACGGTGGCGTTTGATGTTTGTCTATCATCTTTCTTGTCGTGCCCTTAATGGTTTATTGTCTTACTGCTCTGGCTTCTGCCAAGTCAGTGAGTACCTTCATTGTGGCTTTCTAGGCTATTGTTTTTTTGTATTATATTTACACGAGCATATTTGTGTTTTACTTATATTGCCTATTGATGCTGCCTTGTTGGTTAGAGATTAGATCATGGCGGGGATTTCTTTATTTACACTGTCCTGTTTTAATGGGATGAAGTAGGGTAAGTGTGAGGTTTGGTGCAACCTAGAACCGGTTTAAACCCCCAGTGGTCTACTTTGTCACTGAGTGTTCCAAGGTGGTAGCCCTATTGTCAACCCTTTTGTGTTTGTGATGTCGTTTGCATTTTTTATTACTTTTGCCTGTTCGTTTGTCTGTTTGCGTGTTTGTTTTTGTGTTTTGTGGTTGACTGTCGTCCTTGAATGCTGCTTTCCCTGTCCGATATTTGTATCCTTCTTTCAATATGTCCACATGTAGTAAGAGAGGTCTTTATTTGTAGACTTACATTTTATCGAAAATCCATCGTATCAGAGAGGATACATACCAGAAATCTATCGTATTTTAAGGAAGTATTCACTTCTCAATGTTTTAAATGAATTCAGAATTTTTGGTGTGTTTCCTTCGAAATTTACTTGGAAGCGCATGATAAAAAACAGTGTGTGTACAATGGCAGAAACTGAATGGTCATTTAGAGTAAATAATGATTGCTCTTTAAGAGACTTTTTATGCATAAAACCAATGCTTAGTCGTGCTTGTGAGTAATGGGAATTTTCTAAAGCGCAACCAAAATACACGACTAAATGCAAAAGTGCAATATGTTTATTATGTAAATTATTTAGTGACACTTATATCAAAAGTTGCCCCCGGTGTGAAAGACAAGTTTCATCTATTTCAGAACACTATATTTTTTATTGTGTTCGTACTGAACATATTTCAGTTAAATTGTGGCAGTAAATTTTTACCATTGTGGGTTCAAATGTATTTAACATATTCATAAACTTAAGTCCGCGGGAACAAATAACTGTCATGCTAAATGGTATGAGACCACTTAGTGATAAATGCAGTCTGACTTGTTTAAAAGTTGTTATTAATGCTTTCCATTTAATATGGAGTGTTGGACGTGCGGTAACTTGAAAATAACCTATTAATAGCCATGTGTGAAATTAAAATGTAATGTCATTGACTCTTCCTTATATTTCGTTTCCATAAGGGAGAGTGATGTTATGATGTTTATTTTTCAAGAATGTATTTTATAAACTGATAAGATGAAGTAAACTATTTGTGATTCCATACCTGATCTTTTATTTCGTTTCATAAAGGCTAGGTAAAGACTCGATTACTAGTTTATCTTTAAACATAACAATTTGTTAACACTTTGTAATATGACTAAATACGTCTGTTGTACATATTGAATATGAAAAGTATTTTAGAATAACCTGCACATTAATTATAAGTGTAAGCAAATATACGAGTACAATCATGGAATCATTTTAATTATATTAAAAGATTCCAACATGAATGTATATATATTAACTTATAGGGGCCTACTTTACTCTATGTCAAATTTTCTCTCATTGTCTATTGTAGTAGTACTTCTGTGTTACTGCGTATATTTGTCCCTAAATTACTGATTGTCATATATATATTATTATTGAATTGTTTGAATGCTAACATGTAAAATTATATTGTATGCTCTCCAACTGGGAGGAAAATAAAGAATAAAAAAACCCACTTCCCTCAACCCCTCACCACCACCGCCTCACCAACCCTGGGTCTCCAGTTCGATTTAGAAATAATAAAATCGTTTGATGTGTTGTTTAATCTTTCATCATGTTCATAGGCAAATTACATACGCCATGTTATGTGCAAAAATATGGAAAAAATACAGTGCAATTGAATTTTTAGTGTATTTGACCTTTTGATCCCCTGAGGGCCCCTGGGTGTGGGGACATCATCATAATGTTTCATTTGAGACATAATTACAAAATAAATATATAAAAAATCCCCACCCTCGCCCGACCCACCCTGAGGCCCCCGGGCAGACGTCCGAGTTCGAAATATTAAAATAAATGATGATGTTTATATATATAAAGCAAAGCCACAAAGTAAGTACTCATTGACTTGGCAGAAGCCAGAGCAACAAGAGAAAAACCGTTAAGGGTACGGCAAGACAAGATAAAAGACAAACATAAAAAACTACCGTTCTATAAGTATTTAAGTAGACGTCATCATAGGGTCCACAATCACAATCAGAGAGGAAAGCATAGCGGCGAACTGTAAATGGGTCAACACCTACACACATGAAACGTCATATGCACATTGCCCTTGTTCCTATTGTTTTTGTTTTAGTCGGTCAGCCAAATTTCAAGGCTTCTATGAGCTTATAGTGGCATTCCATTCAAGGTGTCTATGAGCTTATAGTGGCATTCCGAGCGATAACTTCTATGAGCTTATAGTGGCATCCGTTCAAGGCTTCTATGAGCTTATAGTGGCATTCCGAGCGATAACTTCTATGAGCTTATAGTGGCATTCCGAGCGATAACTCTGAAAGCATAACACCCACACTCATGAAACTTCATAGGTACAAAGCCCTTAGTGAGAAGTGGAACCTTATTGTTTTTAGGGTCAGTAGGGTCAGTAGAGTAATGGTTCGAGTCGCTATGACCTCCTGTGACAATATGAATTCCTCGTGATATCTTTGAAAGCGTTCACACATCCTAATAAAACGTTATAGGAAAATTGTCCTTGTTCAGAGGAGGAACCATGATCTTTTTGGTGTCACTAGATCAAAGGTTTAGGTCACCGTGTCCTCATATGGATATACATAGTCCAAGCGATAAGTCCAGGAACACACACCTACACTTACAGGCGTTTGCCCTTGGTGAGAGGAGGAACAAGGTACACTTACAGGCGTTTGCCCTTGGTGAGAGGAGGAACAAGGTGAGTAGGTAAACGGTAAAGGCTACCATATACCTCATATGGACGAACGCATTCCACGTGATCATTCCGGAAGTATAACACCCACGGCTTAAAAATCGTAATTGCATTTCCCTTGGTGAGAGGAGAAAGCTTATTGCTTTAGGATTCAGTAGGTCGTCAGGTTCACTATGGCGGGACAATGACCGAATCCTGGGAAACACTTTAAACATCCGGCCTATTTTGCACAGGATATGTACCAAACTTTGTTAGTGTGTTTTCTTTATGGACCTGATATGGTGTGAACATGTTTGTGTCATTGTGACATGCTGTTTCTGAAATGATACGGGTTTTTGATTTAATCCTATATTGGACTTATTACATTCAACATCTTGTAATTTTTGTAAAGGATCCTGTACAAAAAGTATTCAGTGACTGTTTCCTTTTTGGACCAGACAGGGAATTGCACTAGATCATTGAATATCTTGCATGTGTTATATGACTAGGGTTGAACCAAACTCCCCGCAGTGGTTACTTCCCCTTTCTGTTACAGTAATCACTGACACCAAACACATTAATAGCTGAAATCCAGCTAAGTTTAATTTTTTGGTTAACTATTTTTTAGGCCAATATTTCAATTTGCTTTGTTCATAATATAGGAAAATAGTGTGAAAAACGGTATCTGGGTATAAATATAATTTTATAAAAAAAATCAATTTTAGCAAACATGCACACAGGTTACTAAGTTACAGTACTTGTAAACAAACATGTATTCCGTTGACAACATTACAGAAGCTATAGGTACATTTAATAAAGAGATTACAACAAGAGTTTGCTGTACCAAGCATTACCTAGAGTATCGCCATTTTTTGTAATCACATGACCTCAGCTATCGTCACGTGATTTGTGTGGTGGCAGGGATTAGTGGCTACAATATCCCTGCGCGGAGGTTGGGGTTGAACATGAACAAGAATCTATACTAAGTGTTAAGTGATTTTTTTATTTGTGCAACATTTTTATATTCTTAGTGATGATGCATTAATTATAAAAGGTGTATATTTTCTGTAATTATAGGTACAGTAAATATAAGAATCTTTCATGGATATCAGGTGAAGATAGGGAATTCCAACCCGAGGTATAAGTGTTTTTATCGAAACCAAGGCTCTGCCGAGGTTCCGATTAAAACACTTATATCGAGGTTTGGAATTCCCTACCTGAACCGAATACCCATGATAGATTCTTTTTCTTGCATATCAGTGATATGTTGTGCGTTGACGCCGCCAGCTACTAACGTTTTGCATGTTTTCCTGCATACCGGATACCGCATATACCGGATACCGGATGTTGGTGCGCGCGTGAACTTTATCTCGACCCTAGGGTGAGATGGAAATATCTAGCCCCGGTAAAATGACGGATATCCTTGTCCGGTATGCAAGAAAATCATTTATTGCATAACGGGTAAGGTTATCCGCATTTTACATGGGTGATGAAAAGCCTGATCTTACAAGCCCAGTAATCGACGTCATCAGCAAGTTCACGAGATGATCATCCGTATAGAAGATTTGTCTCGACTCGGTAAGTAAACACACGCATTTCAGCTCTAATTCTCAGTTCATAAAGATATAATTATGCCTTAAGTATCGCAATCAATGGTAAAAAGACTCGGTTAATTTCACTTCCGCTAATACTTAGCGAATTGAGAGCAGAATCAAAGAAAGTTAAAAAATAAAAAACTCCGCTGAGAATCATCTCGTTTAAATAACTTTCTTTGATTCTGCTCTCAATTCGCTAAGTATTAATTCACTTTGTAACGAATGAACCGAGTTTACACGTCGCATCGAATCAATATGTACGTTCATGTTGAATTAAACGGCCTGTCATTGAATGGTTTGTAAATATCCACATTTTGACGGTTATGGCTTCCCATAATTTTGAGATGGAACGCCAAATTAACAGAAGCCGCCAAATTAACAGAAGCTCAGATATTTGAACCTCTCTTCAAATGACTTGTACCGCAGTTCAAATCAGTTGTACTGCAGTTCAAAAACAGACTGCGGTTCAATTCATTAGTACCGTGGTACAAATAATTATCCTTGGTTATAATAATTTAAACCGCGATGTTATTGCTTCAAACAGCGGTACAAATCATTTGAACAGCGGTACAAATAATTGGAACTGAGGTACAAATGTGGAATTATGGAACATATCCAGAAATGAATTAGACTGCGGTACAAATAATTTGAAACGCGGTTCAAACCAAGATATGCGAAGAAATAAATACTTGGTGCTCTCTCCCTGTTAAAGTGAGTTTGGAGATGCCTCTTGAAATTTATTTTAATTTGACCAACTTTTGGTCATGGCGGCTGTCTTGAATAAATGGCGGCAATGAAAAACACAAATTCCTAAGGAACATTGCGCTAAAGTTTCAGTAATATCCTTAAAAGCTGTTTCAGAAGAGATTTACCTTTAAACCTTTCCGAATATAAATCTATGCATACTGAGCATCACTGTGGCAGCCATATTGTTTGGCAGTAACAAAAATAAAAAAAACACAAATTTGATTGAGACCAACCAGCCAAAGAATAATGCTGTGTACGTTGTTTTACGTCATTTTCAACACATGTAAGGTTATATATGACGGCGATTTTTTGTGGTGGAGGCAGACCACCCACTTTTCCTGGGTAGAACCAGTACTGTACACCTCCCGCTATCCGTAAGAATCGACACTTCCTCACAAGTCGAGCTCCCAGTGGGATTCGAACCCGCAGCGGTGATAGGCGACGGTTTACAACGCAATGTCGTTAACCATTCGGCCATGGAGACGCATGATGTTGATCGTTGATTTGTACCAAGGTTCAAATGATTTAGACCGCAGCTCAATTTGGTCCATTTGAACAGGTGATTTAAACCGCAATACAAATGATTTTAATCGTAGTACCAATTATTTGTACCACAGTATAAATGATTTGAACCGGTTCAAATATTTAAAGAGAGGTGCAATTATTTGAGTTTCTGTTAATTTGGCCTGCCAGAGGTTTTAATTTGCTTTCTTATATTTTTACATTATCAAAATTAAGAATGTTATGTTGCCATATGCTTATGTCTGGGAGTAATTAATTTGACTACTGTAAAAACAGAGCACCGGTAAAACAATACCAGTACGCAGCTACATTTTAAAGGGCACATGATTGTATAAAAAGATATATTGTTGCACCAAATACATAATACCGCTACACCGGTATATTGTCGATACACCTGTTTTTTTCCAGATGCATTACTTCAAAAAAAGGTACCGCTGCAACGGTTTAATTTATCGGTGATCAATAACATTGATGCATCTGCATTTCCCCTCTCTTATGCAGCTCTGAATAACATATAACGTTAAACATTTGATTCAATAAAATCGATAAAATACTGACTCTGGAGTCAGTGCTTTTTTTCTACATTTTGGGAACATAACCCATACCCTCAAAATGGGGAATTTTAGCGCGATTTTTCATAAAATTGGGAAACAAAACAGTCAAACATTTATTTCATAATTGTATCTTTCATACTGTTTACAGTACAACAAGATCAACAGAGGCATTTAAAAGCATTTCATATTCAATTCTTGTCACATGTTTGCTACTTTTCAGTGTTCTTTCGTTTTCTTCTTTCAATTGGGAATTTTCTTCTCAAAATTGGGGTAAAAAGATATGTTTTGTCATTGGGATATGACCCAATAACGGCTATATAAACAGAAAAAAAGCCCTGGGAGTAATAGTATCAGCGAACAATATTTAATATATAGTCTATCTACTGTTCTCGTTCAACACACAACTCGATTTATTACTATTTATTTAAGAAATGATGAGGTAAATAAAGAGTTTAAATAATCATCAATAGATCATTAATTGCGAAGTACAACATAGACCTCATGCAGTAAAACAACACAGAATTCGTGCAAAAACGCCCGAAAAACGCAGCGACGAAATTAACACATTTCTCGCTCTCTGGTGAAGATTGTGCCCTAGGCAGTACTGCATCATTGATATGTTATTTCAGATGCTTACTTACTAGTGAGTGTCACCTTGACGGGTGTTGTCCATCAGTGAGTATTTGGTCAAAAATGTGACAGATCAGTCATAAGACACTATGCAGTATACACGCATATATCTACTACACACTTTGTATGCAGTGCTACAAACTTCCCGCAGTGGTTACTTCCCCTATCTGTTACAGTGTAACCACAACCACCACACAAATCTACCGAAGTTTAATTTTTGGTTAAATAATATTCAGGTCAATATTTCAACTTGCTTTGTTCATAATATAGGAAAATAGTGTGAAAAACGGTATCTGGTTACAAAAATAATTCATTTAAGAAATCAATTTTAGCGAACATATATTTAATATGCACACCTGTTACTAGGTTACTTGTAAGCAAACATGTATTCCGTTGAGAACATTACAATTCAATTCAATTCAAATTCTTTGTGCGTAAATTTAATAAAGAGATTACAGCCAAGCCAAATAGGTCGAATGTGTTTAACATCTTCTCGAAGGTGATGATTTTATTGCCTGTTGGTTGCGGCAAGAGTTTGATGTACCAAGCATTACCTAGTGTATCGCCATTTTGTAATCACATGGCCTCAGCTATCGTCACGTGATTTGTGTGGTGGCAGGGATTATTGGCTTCAATATCACAATTGCATTGGTTCCTGTCAATCTTGGTGCAACTGGAAATTAAATGTTTCAATAATAACAATGTTGTTTGCTAATGCGGATCGAAATAAATTAAACTCGATTTTTTAATAGTCTTGATCATTTTCGACGCTTGATTGCAAATGCAAACGTTTTGAAACAAATTTGAAACTGGAAGCACATGACCGTAATTTTTTTTTTATTAAAATATTTCTGACCGTCCACATTTAGTTCGTCGATATAATAATGAAGTTTCTCTCTTTGTTTTATATTATCTTTGTTTATTTATAAATATTGTTACATACCACTATTGATTTGTGGCTTCTGATTGGCTGAAAAAAGTATAGGGTCTATTAGGCATATAGTCAGATTGTAAGGTAGATTCTGATTGGACCACCTGGTATCTTCACCGCGTGCACGTCGCAGAGTGGGCACTGATGACACTCATGGTGTTTGTATAGGGGTCGCCTTGCCAGCCCTATACGACATTACTAGTATGAGCACTTTATTCGCGTATCGTGGTCATATATTAGTATTACTGAATTGGTTTGTCTCTCTTCAGTAGCTTGAGTGTCATTTGACCGAGAGTGAAGATGTCTCCTGCGTCCCATCACAGCACACATCATCTGATGTCTACAGATCCTGGAAGTCAGAAGTCCGCGGGCCGTAGCCGGAGCCTAGATATCAGGGACGCAACCATAATCCCGGGTATCGAAGCGAAGGGCGGCCTACATTCGACAGAAGACCGAAGGTGACCAGGACGTCGGGCGGTGTGTGCGGCGCAGGGGTCATACTGTGATGGGTGTGGCCCTAAAGAAGACCGTCACCACTCGTGGAGGATGCAGGACACAGTAGCGAATGTAGGACCTCCACGCCAGCAGCCGACCACCATGCCAGTTCAGTACAGACCACTCACCGCCGCAGCGAAGACTATACAGAGCGAAAGCGACATCCACCTACACATCTACAATAGAAATGACGACGCAGCAGCACAACATAACCAACGCATCCATCTAGAACAGACCAGACTCTATTGTGCCCATCGCGGCAGGGAAACTTGTCGTGTTAGTTGGCGGACGGTCTATAAACCTTCGAACTACACACACACACACCAGATTCTGATTGGATTAAATTATCCAAATCATAACAAAGATGTTGATTTAGGATATTTAGACTGAAATTTGCATTTTTATGGATACAATTATACTTTAAATAGAGTATATTTGCAAAAAGTAAAATTTATTTACAGCCATTCTGAGGGTGCCCACCTTCAGTGAAATATTAGAGGCTGAAAGCATTACATTTCCTCCAATTTGAGTGTCTCAAAGATAGTTCTTTAATTTTTTTTTAGGTTTTATCATCCGTTCGGATATAGGAATAGGGGTTGTAGGCCAAAAGGCTTTAATGGAGGCCTATGGGAAATGCAATAGTGGTATATGACCGTGTATCTTCGTCCTGCCTTTCTGTAATCTTGGATTAGACTGCTACACAGCCGTCATTTAAATTGAATGCAACGGGACATGCGCAGGTGTTTCTTTACTCAGCCAATCAGAAACCTTACCAAGTGTATCGGCAAATCAAACTTTGTTCAGGACAGTTCTCGACGTTTGACTTGAAAGCGTCGCAGATGATCTAGACGAGATTTTCTAAGTGATGGGATAATATGTTATATTGGAGATACATATACGAACAATAAATGACACTGCTTGTTTTCCGATTGATGTAAGTATTATTTCAACTGCCTCTCATTCATTGCATTTCACGGGATAATGTTTAGAGCGTTATTATTTAAATACATTCCATAATATCAGATCATCGACGACCTTTTAATCTTATGGAGAAAACAAAGTTGGACGGTGAATAAGACGGGGAATGAGAATACTATCTAAGATTGAATTGTATTTACCTGTATTTATATTCTCAAACATGCAGTAAATATATGTATATTTATATTATATAACACGAAAGTTACTTTTATTGTTGGAATTATGTCGGAATTTATGAATGTTGGAATAATGTTGGATGTGTGTTGGAATAATGTTGGAATTCTATTAATTCAATTACTGTTTTCTTCGATTGAGTTTAGTGCCGAATTAAACACAAATTTAAAATAAAAGACATGGGAACATCTCCACAAGATACAATACACGTGTGAACAATTTCAGTGAAACTCTTGAATGTTTTAGGAGGAGTTCGCGCCACAAATTAGTAACTACTGCAATTATTTTCCAAATTAAAAATACAATTCAGGTGCACATCTTCACGTGATACTGTACTCTCTTTGAACAAGGCCCATGTGGTTCCCGAGGTCCCCGTTTGGTCACGGGGCAAAGAATAGGGCCACTGCAGATCCCTTTGGAGGGGTAGGCAGAGGGGTAGAATCCCCCCAAATTCATGTTCATTTTATCATTTTGTTCATGTTCATTAAAGGTCTTCATCATGATCCCTGCATTGTTTCAGGTGCCATCTCGCTCACACCAAAAGAGCAGTGGCAGAAAAACAATAAACGTGGCTCCAGCCTAAATGGAGTTTCTACGATAGAATTTGCAGCAACTCTGCAGTTCAGGGAGAGAAGGTTTTAGGCCCATTTTCCATATTTTATCTCGATGTACATGGAGGATGAGCCTGACATGTTATTGCCTGTTAGGCGCCATATAACCTTTCATGTGTTGGTGCGCCTTAAAACCCAATTCAGTTCAATTCAATTCAATTGATCAAGCTTGAACGGCTTATGAGGAGTTCGCGCCATTTAACATAAAGTCTTAATTGACCCGCGATATTCACAAGTTAACTTTCCTTAATCATTTATTGACTTGCATAACAATAAAGATGAAAATCGTCACTGGGCTTATATCAGCTATCCCGTGTAACACTGTATGTGCTATATACGTTTCAGTTAATATATCTTTGATTTTATACATTGCATCTATGTATGTTTGGGGCGTAGCTGACCTGAAATGCATATATAGGTCCGACAAACTAGTGGGGTCCGGCATGCTTCCCTGTCTTTTGTTTTTAACTTAGCTAAGCAATAGTGCGTTCTTGCCTATACCTCTTGTGTGGTATTTGAAGAAATTGAGAAGTAACATTTGACAAAGTTGAATTACATACACTGTAAAATAAAATAAGAAACAAATGAAAAGTGAATTTTGCGGACTCGGATAACATTTTTCTTCAATTAAAATTACAGCAGAAATCGATATATAAACTCCACTGGAATTAGAATGTATGATTTACACAAAATAAATAGCATATATTTATAGCCATCGAAGTTTTCATAAAATGTCCGAAATAAGAAGGTTGATGGTGATTTCATTGAATATACATTATTTAATTAGAATCACACACTTATGGGTATTCACATAAATTCCAGTATAACCATACTGACTATTAAACTCATCAAATGTCACTGCAGCGCTAACGCAGAAATATTTTAAAGGGACTGAAGGCAATATGACAATTAATTATGAGTGTACAAATGAATTAAAGTATGAACATAATTAAATTTCAGATTGCGTTAAGACCCTTTAAATTATGTGTACGTTTAAAATAGCGCTTCAGTGACATTTGATGGAGTTATGACATTGAGGAATTGCTCTAATAACTAAAACATGTCAGTTAGGAATTCAGAATTATCGTAACATTAACATTAATTTGAAGAGTAAAAGTGACTTTTATTTTCTTTGGGTTAGCTATTTGTTAATAATTAATTCCTATTTTCCCCTATATATACACTTGTATTACAGCGTTGTTCTTTTAATCAATATCTCCTGATTTTTCGTTGACTCATTCGTTTCAAAGTTCCCTGACCAAACTTCACTGATTTGATTCATTTTCCGACAGGTGAACAAAGGTTGAATGTGAACTTGTTCGGGATATCGTAACACACACATAAACTTATCAGAAGATAATGATAATGAATTCATGTATTTTTTTTTATAAAAAGTAATAAACCAACGCAAGTCGTTTAAAGCGTATGCATCCGACATGTGAGTGGATTCGTGTGAGCTAAACTATGAAAGTCGATATTAGATCCTCTCAGGGAATACGTTTAGTAAAAACAAAATACATCATAGATGAATAGCGGCAATGGTATACCCTTACTGGAATGCTGAAAGAATACTGTTAGACAGTGGAATGCTGATAACAATACGCAAACATTTGAAAACAAGAGGCCCAACCGCTTTAAGGCTGTATGGTGTCACGTGATGGTGTCCATAATACTCAACGATAGAGATATTCTCACAAATTCAGCGGAAATCAAGTGAAAGTTGGGTGTAGATGGGGGTTATTGGTGGGTATAGAGTATGGGGTGTCAGACAAAACTTGTTTTACTGGAATTTACATTATGAACAAGGTCAGCGAAGGGGAGAAGGGCCCAGGGTGGGTGGGCGGGATAAGGGAGGAGTGCATGGTGTGTGGGTTAAGAGTCAGATATAGCTCCTTTTCAAACTTATCCGAGCTTTTATTGATATTTACTTTTGAACACGTTTGGCCAATATCTGATGAAAATAGCAGGCGATAGAGTGTAAACAAAGCAACATTTAGCATGTTTAAATAATTCAAGGGTCTGCTATTTCTAGCTCGACACGGCTAGTTTATGAATTTGTCGTCGCTTTCTTCTTTTCTATGACCGGGAAAAAACCCCACAGCGGATGGGTTGGGGAGGGGTTGGGGGATGGGTTTCGCGGGGAGTGGGGGATGGGATATGGCGGGAAGTGGGGGATGGGATGGCGGGAAGTGGGGGATGCGATGGCGGGAAGTGAGGGCATATGGATGGGTTGGGGGATGGGATGGCGGGAAGTGGGGGCTTTTTTTGAGGGGTTGGGGGATGGGATGGCGGGAAGTGGGGGAATATGGATGGGTGTGAGTCAGATATGGAAAGCGGTTTTCAAATTTGTCTTAACTTTTATCGATACTAACTTATAAACAAGTTTAATAAAGATCGGATAAAAAAAGACCTACAGGGTTTACACAGCAAGACAGCACTTTTCATTCAACCAATGGCCACGCCTCTGTTGTTTCTGCTCAAATGTGGCTGGCTATTGAACATATTCAAGTTGTCATTGATATAAACATTCAGACCAAGTTCGGAAAAGAATCAAAAGAAGAATCATTGTGCTTAAATAAATAACATACCCTGAATTTCTAATAAGAATTGCACCATGTGTTGCTTCCTTTAGGGCATTGGGCGTTACCTATTGTGGAGGTGGAAGATGGTATTACCTTCAGTGAAGCTGTTGTAACCTTTAGTGCAGACATTTTGTTACCTTTAGTGTAGGTTTTTACCTTTAGTCCCAAAAGATTTTCCTTCAGTGCAGCGTGTTAGGGCAGTTGTTATCTTTAGGGTCGCAACAAACGCTAAAGGTAACAATTCCAATGCTAAAGGTAACAACCGCCGCTAAAGGTAACAATTCCAAGGTAACAACTTCCGCTAAAGGTAACACTCACAGGCTCCGCTACGTGTGTGGGTCGTGGTCTCTTCCGCTAACGGTAACAACTTCCGCTAAAGGTAACACTCATCTCTTCCGCTAACGGTAACAAAGATAACGCTAGAGGTAACAACTTTTCATGTTAACGCTAAATGTAACAACTGTCTACGCTAAAGATAACAACGTTTTTCAAAATCTACAGATTCAAGGATAATTTAGTTACAGTGTCATTTGACAGTGTTAGTGATTGACATCTGTTAGTGACAGTGTCATTTAATTCGCTTCCAACCGATGCGACCCGTCTCGGTGTTTTTAGAGAGTGTGCTGGTCTCCCGCTCGGACACGTGGATTTTATACAGGCTCGAATCCCACTGGGAGCTGAGAATGTGTCGATTCTTATGGATGGCGGGAGATATACAGTACTGGGTCTACCCTTAAAAAATGGAATTGTCTGCCTCAATCACAAAAAAAAAGAGAAATCGATCGTCATATATGGCTTAACATGTGCTAAAATGACGTAAAACACCATTCAAACAAACCAAAACTCCTCTTATATCAAGACCATGCCAAATTAAGGTTGTCATCTGCGCCATTAAGAGTGGTATTTGTATAAGCTGTTTTAGCTTGTTTATCGATGTAAATAAAACACATATATGCAGTTTATGACTGTGTAACTGTGGTTGTTATATTCAGGGGCGTAGCTACATGTACGCAAGGTACGCACGTGCGTACACCCATTGGCAGGAAAACATATTTCATAAATTATGAGAAAGTCTTAGGTCATAAAGACAAGTTACCAAGGTGTACACACATTTTTCATACTGTGTTCTAACAGAAAATAGTAACATAATTATAAGACGACCCACACGGTTGTAACTTGTATAATTGTCACCATCATGTAACTAAAATTACGTCACTCAGTATATGAGCACTTATATTTATCTAGGATACGACAGGTGGCTTGATACTGGATTGTAATAAATAAACAAAATGGGGAGGAGGGGGTGCATGCCACCCGAATCCCACTAGCACATTACTGTCTACGACGCTCAACAACAATTTTTTCTCTGTTTTCTTGCAAAATCTGAGACAGTAAGAAAGAAATGTAACGTTAGCACAATTTTCTTTTAATAACATCTTTGTTTGATGTTCACACGAAATTTCATCGAAATATACTGAATAATAATAAAAAAAAATATCACAGTTTAACGTGTTTTGGGGTTTACTGTGTTCTGTAAAAGCTGCATTTCCTGTTCGACTTTTATACTTTATATTATACAAAATCATACGTGGGAAAACGAAATTAACAAAACTTAACAAATGTAAAAGTTAACGACAATAGCACAGATTCAGCAGTATAAGTCCATTCAAATATACAGAAAAATATTCAAGACCTCGCTGATATCTCATGTGTTCACCGTTACGCCGAATACATGCAAGAATGCGACGTCGCATGCTTTTGGTAACGACTGACGATGTCTGGAGCTAATGCGTTCCATTCGCGGACAAGTGCTGCTGCAAGGTCCTGAACAGAGGGTCCCAAAGGGGTTTTGCGCGAAAACGTGATCGGGATGTTTTTAAAACCGTGACACGTGATACAAAATTATATCAGCGTGATCCGTGATTTTGGTCTTGGTAAAACGTGATCGCGTGATATGGTGACGTGAAACGTGAATTTTTAGTCCTTTTCAGTCTTTTTAGTGTCCCTCCGCCTCCCCCGAGATGCCAGAATGCTGTTGTTAATTTGAAAGCCTCAGAAATACATCTGACGGCTCAAGTTTGTGTGTGATTGTGTGTGGTTTTGTTTTGTTGTTTTAACATTTAACGTGAAATGTGAAAGTTCTGCTATTTTCACGTGAAGGCGTGATCCTTGTTTTTATTTTACGTGATCACGTGAACACCCCCCCCCCCCTTTGGGACCCCCTGAACACTTTGGATAGGTCATCATGACGTACACGACGTCCCAAATATGCTCGATGCTTCGTCAGTTCTTACGTCAGATTCACGCGATTATTGCGTGTATTTTTTGTACAAAGGTTGACACCTGAGATATTAGCGAGGTTTTGAATATGTTCCTGTGTATTTGAATGGACTTAGACTGCTGAATCTGTGCTATTGTCGTTAACCGTTACATTTGAGGCCCTCAGATTTTGCCGGGAAACAAATATATAAGAATTACATGTAGTATTTATCACTTTTAGACTCGAGCCAAAAAAATACAACTGAAATTCTAAGTTACTAACCATGTAATTTTGTATCATGCAACTGTTTTAAAGAACATAATTTACGTGAAATACAATGAAAATGTACGGTTTACGTCTGCTGCCGTCAAAATACAAACGGAGGATAGTTTGTCAGGGGAAGTAACTTTGGTAAAAAACGTTTTCATATTTAATATCGACAATAAACGCAAAATACTTTCTTTTGATAATGCATTGCATTTCTAAATTGATAAGCATACAAAATAGTGTGTATATTTGTAGTTAAAATGGCTGATTCCTGACTTTTTAATTCATCGAATAATAGCGCGTGCAGGTCCTAGCATAATACAGCAGTTGGGCGGAAAATATTAGGTTAGTAGACAGTAACTGTATAAACAGTAGTTGCATGATAAAATTATATACAGTATATATTATAATGAATGAAGTTATAGCCTGCATATGAATCACCCAACATTTGTTTTCTTTCATCAACACATTTTATAACAAAAGTAAGGAAATAAGTCATTTCTTTATTTATAGAGGTAGATTCGCTTGGAGTATAGCCAATCTTCCTTGAAGCCCCCTTAATCACATATTTACAAATGTAATACAACAAGTAAACGTAATTTATCTAATAGCTCTAGGCATAATTATGACGCATATCAAAGCATATGTCAATGTGCTATTTTAAAATGAAACGCTGTCTAAAATCAAACAATGTATATATAAACATAGATACATACATCATTACTGCTTTCAACCCATGAAATTAACAATATGTAAAAAATAAACTAGATTCTGCTAGATTTAGATTCGATTTTCACTTTCTACCAATTTGAAGCATTTGTTGGAAAATATATTGATCTATATTCAGTGATGTAGAGTTTTTAATTTCGAGTGGAATACTATTCCAGACCAAAGTTCCAGCATATGATAAGCTTCCTTTAAATAGTTCTTTATTTGAATGAATGAGTGAACGAAAGAACGAACGAACGAACGAACGAACTAATTGAATGAATTTTGATTGATTGATTCTTTATTTCCTCCATAATATAAAATATACAGGAGAGTCAAAATAACATATATACACAGTGAATACACATACACAAAAACAAATAGACAGTACATGACAGTTAAGTTATATACAAGAACAAGAACAAATTTATACAAAACAAACAAATATTTAAACTTGACAGTTTGACTTATTTAACATATGTACAAACGGACGGAGATTAACAGGAAATGTTCCTCCACTTAATAATGAAGTATATGTGTAGAAATAATATTTATTCAAGTACTCTTGCCATAGATAATCCAAAGGCCGACATGTCTTGCCGAAACGAAACACAAGAACATACACTTCATGGATTCTTGGATTGACATAAGTTTCATATGTATTTGTTTTCAAACATGATCCTTAGAACTAAGATAAAAAGGATAGCATTTTTGAAGGTTCTAAATATTTCTTTTCAAAGATAAGTTACTGGCAAGCATATAGCAAAAATTTGATTTAAGTTTTAAATCAATTATTAAATTTAAAATTCTATCTTGATATAATATTCAATACAAACATTTATTATGCAAAGTATTTGTAAATAAAACATAGTCTCATTAGTTCAAAGAAACTTAACATACTTTAAATAGGAGCCCTATATATACACAATATTTAAAGATTTCGTCATATGATGTAAGTATCTGAACGTGGTTTTAGAAATAGCAACCGTTTGTTTGTCCGACATGTTTAAAGACGGAAAGCCGGACACTAATTCTATAATTTGATTAAACGCGCTTAAGTTACAAAGTTGGTCATACTTATTTAAGCCGCATATTTTGTGTATCTTGCATAATAACGAATGCCGCAAGGTATTGTTTGATGAACAAAATAAAATTAAATGTTCAGCTACCGTTTCTGTAATTAATTTGCACTTTGGACAAACAGTTAAATATTTGCGTGCAAATAGTTTACCAATGACAAATATGACAGTTCTACAGTACGGTAAATAATCACGATATAATTGGGAGAAGTACCAGATACTGTTTGGCGTTATTTCCCCTTGTATCTTGAGAAAATTATTAAGACTATAATCTTGGATAAGTCTTGATCTGAAATCAAGTTCGGCTGACTTATGTATATTTGATTTAAGTCTTTTTTTCCATTGTCTTAACGTAGGAAAAAATGCAGTAGAAATATATTCCGTTAAAACGTAAGTTAATTGGTATTTCCCTAATATACGGTAAATGTCTGGCATAAAGCCTTGTGTTTTACGTGGGTGAGACATAAATTGCATAAGTCTATTAGCGAAAATTGTCTGTATTCTAAATCCTTTATTAATGCTGCATAATTGGCCAAACAACAATAACTTACGCTTATCAATTTCATATTCGATTCTTGTGAGACCGATTAAAGCTAGTGCGACGTCACTACGAGTTTGTTTAGGCAGAGACTGCATATATTTAATACATTGAACATGTACACGCTCTAAAGACTTCAATTGAGTGTCAGAAATGGTGTTCCATAGTTCGCAGCCGTATAATGCCCTCGATAGTACAACCGTTTGATATAAATGTTTTACTGTTATTGGGTGAAGACCATTTTGATGGACGCCACAGTCGGACAATCCAAAGTATGTTTTACGTAGTTTTGTGCATGCGTCTTTAATGTTTTCATTTAGACTCATGTCCTTACTGCATAAACTACCTAAATGAACATATGTGTATGTTTCATCAACAATGTTTTGGCCTAAGTGCCATAGCCTTGGATTCCTCTGTGAATCAGAAAGGCGTTCGTTAAAAACAACAACATTACATTTATTAGCATTATATGTATATTTTTCACGGATAGAGTTGTTATGACATATTGACATAAGTTTTTCTAAGCCGTTCTTAGTGAGTGAACTGAGCACCATATCATCCGCCGATGTTGGGCAACTGTAACCAGTATCATTAATTTTCAGACCGTAGGGTGATTGGTCTAATTTATCCATAAGATCATTAATGAAAACTAAGTATAAATACGGGCTCATTACTTGGCCTTGTCTGGTACCCTGTAAAATGGGGAACCAATCCGAGGATTGGCCTTGTGATTTAACACAGCTATAAACATTTTCAAACATACTTAGAATAATTTTAAAAATAGATTTTTTAATCCCCGTCCTATACAGTTTCAGCATCAAGATGCTATGAGAAACGTGGTCAAATGCTTGTCTCACGTCCAGGAAGCAAGTGAAAAGTTTAGAACTGTTTTCTTTTGCAAAGTAGATACTTTCACGTAAGAGAAAGGACGTCATTTTACAATTAATATTTCTTTGAAATCCTCCTTGTAATGTGTTAAACTTGAGCGTACTAGACTGTTCTAAAAATGTAAGTAACACTTTTTCATATACCTTTAACATGGTAGAACAGAGAGAAATAGCCCTGTAACTATTAGGGTCCATTTTGTTTTTATTATTTCCTTTGTAAAGGGTCGAAATAATACCCTTTTTCATATCAACGGGTATATGTGACAATGACGACATATAATTGAATAATTTTGTAATAACGGCAAGTAAAATCGGGCCACCGTAAATTATATTTTCGTAATAAATGAGATCATTGCCACAGGCTTTTTTCTTTTTACAGGATTTTAATGCCTTTTCAACCATATATATAGTTATAACGATATCGTCGCACCGATGATAAGTTAATTGCGACTTAATGTTCGATAACTCTTCATCGCATGAATTTGCATAAGCGGATTCAAAACTATTATCTTGAGGCGTGTAGAGTTCGGAAAAATAATTTTTCCAGCCCATATTTATATCGATGGGATTTTCGCAAAATTGTCCATTAAAATTCATTTTAAGGGTAGTTTCTACTTTTTTTATTTCTTTTCCGTCTATTAATCAATTTCCAAAACTCATTATTGTCCATTTCCGCCGCTATATCAATTTCTCGCTCTAAGCTAGATAAATAATTTTGGACGGTGGCACGATGAGTTTTGCGGAAAACATTTTTCGATGCCTTATAATTTTTATAGCTTGCGGATGAAACATTGCGTGGGCGATTTTCATTTAACCAATTAACCCTTTTTAGATTCATTTCATTGTGTAAATTTGTTAATTCGCGATTCCAATACGGTTTTATAAATGGTTTGAACTTTGATATAGGAATGCATCTATTTGTCGCATTGTTTACTACATTAACGATGGCTGAATAAAATGAGTCAACGTCATCCAACGAAGATATCTGTGATAAAAGCAACATATTTAACGTTTTGTCGTTATTTAAGAAATGTGTGTAATTATCTATGTTTTTCTGTTTAACGTTATGCCAATTAATATTATGATACGTATTGTTTGAACGAGATATATTTTCAACTTCGCATTCGATTTTGCAAACTATCGGGCGATGGGTCGAAACATTTAAGCAATTATCGTCCATAATTCGGCATGATTTTATCATTTCAATATTTTCTGATTGGATTAGTATGTGATCAATGAGTGTCTCACGGTCACTGTTATATGGTACATTACTAAATTCTGCTCCGGAGCATAACTCGAGGGCATTTACGGCTAGCAAACTATAATTAAGCATCAAATCTACCAGCAGTTTTCCTCGACTATCAAGTTTAAAATCGCGTTGGTTTAGAGAAGCTAATTCTGTATTATAATCTCCCATTAAAAATGTTATACCCTTTGTTTTGTATATGCATAATAAAGTCTCTATTTCGTCTATACAGCTATTATACGTGGCAATAGAGTGGTTTTTACATGGTAAGTATAATTGAAATACAAATATAGAATGTCCTAAGGTAGGCTTTATCTGGATGCCTAAAACGTATTTACTGTCAATGTGTAAAGGTGAAACAATGTCATTTAAACGCTTATTCCAGAATATGCATATCCCACCCTTACCAACTCTCCGGTTGCTTGGCAACATGAGATCAGGATCAGATATTGAATGACATGAAAAATTATTGTTAATACAATCAAGAAAATGTAAGTCGTGATTGAATAACCAGTGTTCGGCAATGCCGCAAACATCTATATAATTGTTTTGTAAAAAATCGCTCAAATAACTCACGCTAGACATTATTCCGGTCGCATTCCATGTAGCAATATTAAGACATATGTTTCTAGAGCCTGACATGATTACTAGTAATCAAGATCACAGTCAGATTCAAGCGCTGCATAACGGTTCGAGTCCGTGTAATTGACCCGGCCCCACTCAGCTCGCGTGTATTTCGACGTTTGTGAGAACCTATTAGAGTTATAACTGTTCGGATTGTCATTAACAAAGTCATTGTGACGAGCTTTATATGAACCATACGAAACCCATGGTTTGCAGGTAACTCCTTCGGGCCAAAAACAGGGATCGTCTGTCACATAACAAGCGTTCTCGTCATCTTCAATATGCACGCGAATAACCACAGAGTTTCCGTATCTAGGTTTCCTAAATATTGTAACCCTGGAAACCTTTGGACCGCGCTTTTCAATATAGCTTTTGATCACGGGTTCAGTAATATTCGACTGAAAGCCTCCTACATAAAACCGTTTAGGACGTCTCACGACATACTTTTGAAAGTCGTCCGCTTCATCCGCGTATGACCTCGCCGTATCAACATCGGGGTTGCCACTACTAAATCTGTGGTTAACACCAGTGGACGTGGCCATTTCTCGGTTTATCATGCCGAAATTGACTTCTCTTAAAGTACGTCCGCGTTTTTTATGTTTATGTCCATATTGTTTTTTTGGTTCGCGCGACTTTGTATTAACAATGGTGGGGATTACTAGATTACCAAATAATTGGTCATTCTCATGATCGCTCGTGGCGGTATCATTACCATTGAACTGGTTATTTACAACGGCTGAATAAAGCTCCGTTTGTTGTGGCGGATGTGATTCTGCAATTAATATGTCCTCATACACAGAAGCAGACTGCAAAACTGTATCGCCCGTATTGGGCACTGGGATTGGTACACTAGTTTGGGTAGAGGGTATGAGTGTGGGAGGGGTTATTGGGGTGTTTGTATTGCACTCTGGTGTCTGGGTATGAGGAACCGGTATAGCATGACTGTTGGAGCCAGCACTCACTTGTGATTTAAAGTCATTAAACACACTTTTGAGATTTATAACATTGTTTTGCAATAACAGTAAATGTTCGGAGTGGTTAAACAAATCCAGCTTCATGTCCCTCAAAGCAGTTGGGAAAACGGTGTCAGTTTTTATACCGTCCACACTTTTTTGTAGGTCATCTATGGAGCCTTGCATCAGCTTAAAGTCATTGTTGCGTATATTTTCAGTAGCTGCGTTTCGTTGCTTAATAAGCAACATATCGGCTTGGAGGCTAATGACAGTTTCTTTGAGTATTTTAAGCTCAGCTTCGCATTCACATTTATTACTAGAGTGACATGGTGAATGGGTTTTTATTGTTTGTCGGGTCACAGAGCTGAGACGGCTTGGTTTTCTGGAACTTATCATTTCCTTAACACACGCTACATCACCACCGTCGATAACAGCCAGAAGCGTGTGTATGTCGGTGGCTAACTTCGTCGCGGCCGAGTCTCCTTGACGTGTGACTCGACGTTTTAGCTCACAATTGACGTCGAACGGAAAATCGTCTGAATCTCTGATGACGTCAAAAAGCATGATTCGGGATTTATCTAGATTAGACTCGCACTGATGGTAGTCCATGAGTAGGCGGTCAATAAATAGCGTACTCGGGAAATCTCGCACAAGTTGAATAAGGCGATGGTATTCTGTGAGATCCGCACTTGCGTCTTGGTCAAATGGGCTGGGATCAATCAGTGTCTGATTGGTATTTGTGGCCATTGGAGACACGGTCATACTTGATGGGCAATCAACTTGGTGATCAATTACAGATGTAACGGGCACTTTGACCTCTGTGTTTTCACTTATAGCCACAGGCTCAAACTCGGTGTACAGATTTTCCGTCATAATTGGTGGCTTTAATAGTAACTATATATAAACCATATATGATGACTGTTATATTATCGAAGGTGAAAACATCTCACTCGATTTTTAGATTTTTTTTTTTTTTTTTTCAAACAAAGGAAATGAGTTTTTGAACGAAAATACAACTTTCCCCAAAACCTTTGGTGTTTTCTCTTTCACATATAGTTTATAAAAGACGTATCTGCATTGTGTTGTTGTTTAATATAACATCCAAAAGTTGTATCCATTTATTATCACATAAAAACACAATTTTTGTCAGAGCAAAATTTAAACGTCCATTCCTTTTCACGCATGCGCAGATCTTTACGCACGCACACTTTACGCACGCACCCACACTCACACATCCAGCCAAACACAAACACCCTCGTCCGACCTCCTGACCGCCCGCCCACCCGCCCTCGAAAAAGTATCTGACAGTTTATGATCAATATATTGAAAATGGTTATTCATTTGCATATGTTCATCAATATTTTACACCTAATATTTTGTCGCCTGTTGTCACTTTTATCTCTATATTTTCATAATTAAGCATTAATGAAGCATCATTCATAAATGCACGTTTATGCTTAGTTGTAATGAACATGACTTTGTTTTTTTCCGTATTTAATAACATGCCATTCTCTTTACGCCATCTTTGAAGGTGGTCTAATGAATATTATAGATTTTTTTTCTAGAGCGATCTTATCTAATTGTACATCATAAATTGTACTGTCGTCAGCATACAAGTCTGTACTAATAGAAGTTTTACAAAGAGTTATATGTAGATCATTTATACATAACAGAAATAATAATGGCCTGAGTATGCTCCCTTATGAAACGCCACATGTTATAGGTTTATCGTCCGATATAGTACCATTTATCGTAACAGCTTGACTGCGGTTAGTAAGCTCTGACCGAAACCATGATATTATGTGATTGCTGTATTTGTAAAGCTTCAGTTTGTTAGGCAGTATATCATGATTCAATTTAATGGTTTAATTTGAAGTTATCACTCTAAATCATATATTTGTTTGTATATGTATATACACCGAGTAAAACTTCATTAGTATTAGTATTATTATTATTAATATTAATATTGTATTATTATTATTATTATTATTATTATTGAAAGGCACATATGTACATATATCTAAAAGTAGAAAGTAGTAAACAATCCATTTAGGTCAAATTACAGCATTTAAAACACACGCAACAAATCTCCTTCAGTAAATCAGTTTTCCACTCTAGGAGGTCAAATTAAATGCAGAAATCTGTTTTCGTACTGATTTATTAGCAGGGACTAGTCATTCAACTTTTTATTTAAAAAGAAAAGTATATTATTACGTAGGAATAGCCTAAATAAACTCTATTTTCGGTATACCATTATCTCAATTCGGTCCATTTCGGTTAATCGTATCTCCATTTTTGTCCGTTTTAGTACATCAACTCCAGTTCGATCAGTTTCGATTAGGTATTATACCACTAATTAATTCCCCCATAGACACCAATGTTAAAGTGTCACATATTAATGATTTGCTGCAAGACTGTTTTCATTGCTCACAAAGTGTAAGCATAGAGTCGAATTTTCGAAAATGTTCATCAGTGATCCAGTAAAACTTATTAATACGCTTCTTATACATACAACCACAAAATCGAATAGAAATGGGCAGTTTTACCCTACTTATAATGCCCGTTTTCATTAAAAAAGGAGGGATTACTTTTTATTATAGGAACTACACTCGACTACACCTCGGTGGCTCACTGTCCTGTTTTAATGGGATGACAGTAGGGTAAGTGTGAGGTTTGGTGCACCCTAGAACCGGTTTAAACCCCCAGTGGCCTTTGTTGCCACTGACCGTTCCAAAGCGGTAGCTCTATTGTCAACCCTTTTGTGTTTGTGATGTCGTTTGCAATTTTTATTGCTTTTGCCTTCTCGTTTGTCTGTTTTCGTGTTTGTTTTTGTGTTTTGTGGTTGACTGTCGTCCTTGAATGCTGCTTTCCCTGTCCGATATTGTTATCTTTCTTTACATGATATTAGTGGCGGTAACTACACCTTTGAGGCTTACATGTAATTAGTGGTGGTAAACAATTAGAGGAACTCATATTCACTTCAAGTCAGATACCACTATTGTATTTCCTATAGGCCCCCAGTATGGCCTTTTGGCCTACAACCCTTATTCCTGTATCCAGACGGATGAACAAAACTAACTTTTTTTAAAGAACTATCTTGGAGACAATCAAACATCACCAGAAAATTAGTGGTAACCTGATGCTTTCAGCCTCTAATACTTCTCTGAACGTGGACACCCCCAGAATGGTAGTAAAGTCATTTTACTTTTTGCAAATATACCCTCAGTACAATTGCATCCATACAAATGCAAATTTCAGTCAAAATCTCCTAAATGAAGATTTTTATGATAGACAATTTGTTATGATTTGGTAATTTAATCAAATCAGAATCTACCTTACATTTTGACTATATGCCCTAACAGGCCCTATACCGTTTTCAACCAATCAGAAGCCCCAAATCAATAGTGGTATCTGACTTTCAGTGTTTTATATTATCCAGGGATAATACTATGTTAATGCTTTTTCTTATCCACCATACATATAGTATAACACAGTTACTTTTTTTCCACGAAATTATTGAATAGCCCCATGAATTTGCACTGTTACGAATGCATCTGACAACAGTTGTGTACGAGTAATCATATCTGAAAAAATAAACACAAAAACGTTTGTAAATTGTTAGAGATTGGTGACTATGTGGTTACAACTACACTGATTCACTTTTTTCAGGCTGGCCGTTTTAACAAACTACAACCTTTATTGTTGTTGTAAACATACAGATGTCTCTCTACTTTATATATAAGTACAATAGACGATCATTAAAAATATAATATACATAGTGCTTTTGTCATGTACCCTTGTCTATGATACAGACACGCAAGTCATCAACCGAATGCCCACTCTGGTTAAAGTGGTTAGCAACTGGTTCGTTTCTTGCAGCCTTGATATCCCACATGTGCTCTCAAATCCGTATCCGTTGCGATCTTTCCGTCTCCCCCACATACTTCCCATGATTGCATTTTCCGCATGAAATTAAATATATTAATTTCGTGTCATATGTAGAGAAAGTAAATGACAAAAGGACTACGTCCAGAGAATGCTGGATTGAGAACTTGAAGACAGTCACACCTTCGGGACTAAACAGGAAAACAAAAGAGATAATTATACATATCTACCCAAAAACGGACTATATAAGATGATATAATAAACAGAATATGACATATATATATATATATATATAATGAACAGAATACTAGTATAATGGTATACAAAAGTAACTATTTAGTCATAACATTATTTGATATGTATGTATAGAGAAATCATTATATGCTATTGCTTGAGTTGGTTACTATCTAAGTATTTAATATAGTCGTATTATAAAACTAATGATTTCAAGTTCCATGTAAGATACAATTAATTTAATAGAGAAAGTAGGATATTTGTATTCTTACTACAGAGAAATATATATTTTGTGTATTTTATACGAAAGTATGTTAACACATACAAACAAACAACTGGCGCTGGAGCCGCAGATATTATATTAAAAAAAAGATTTCTGCCGTAACGATCCTCACTTCCGGCTGTACTTACTTCTCGAATATTGTTTGTACAACCGGGACTTGATTAGTCTAGATCATCTGGACGATTGCTTGTTTTCAAGACAAACGTTTGTATTTACAATCAAGCCTCGAAGATGATCAAGACTAATCAATTATCGTTCGTACAAACAGTTAAATATTCGAGAAGTTGCGAATGGGTCTTTGTAACTGGTGATCCTATTGGGAATTCGGAACTTCTCGATAAAACCGGAAGCGCGGATCAGTAGGAAATGTTGTTACGGCAGAAATCGGCGATGTTCTTAAATTTCTCCGCACAGCGTGCGTTTTCGTACGAACTGTGAATTTAATGTGATAAATGGGAGTCAGACCTAACGAACTGTGTAGAGGATTTGAATCAGTTCTGTAATGTGACAAAGATACAGCCTTCGAAACGAGGTTGGTCATATCAAAGATGTCTACCATGTGTTATATAGATAATAGGGGGATATCGTATTTTTTTAAAATATAATATCGGCTCCAGTGCCAGTGAAACAAACCAAACAAAAACCTTTCAATTTTTTTAGTATATTAACTTTCATATCTGAGTTTTGGCGCTATTCTAGTAATGGCACTGGATTAAAGTGTAAAAAAAGAAAACTGAGTGTTATCAGTTGATCCGTTATTTAATTTTGGATTTATAAACTTAATGTTATATAAGTTCATGGTAGAACTAACTATAGTATTTTCTCTAATGGAGTGTTTTCTTTATATTGTGATTTTTCCCTCTTAAAATGGAACAAACAATAAATCGAATTTGAATTTCATCATTTTTCACTAATAAAGCATCTGATTTTTTATCAATGTTGTTAACACAACACAAGCCACATTTCTTGTACAATCTTAACCAAACTTTCACATTTTATATATGGCCATAAGATTTCGAAGACGTTCGATATTGGGCCAGTACTCAGGTGATCGATTTAGGGCCATCGTGGCCCTCTTGTTTATTAAGTCAATTTCTCACATACCAAAAGCCTTTAGGTTTTCAAACTTCATACACACTTACATCTATATGGCACCATTATGTTCCTACCCAAATCAAGTCCATATAACTTGCCTTTTATTATTACACTTAACATTTTGTTACTCCATTTTATAATCAACCGGGGCATTCGGGTCCCTTGGACACATTTTCTAGTTTTCTGTTATAAACAACATGTTTTTCTTTGTGATACCAACCACTGACATCCCCACCACTGGCATCCCCACCATCCCTACCACTGAAATCCCCACCACTGACATCCCAACTACTGACATCCCCACCCCACACCTGACATCCCCACCACTGACATCCCCACTACTGACACATAACAAATAAGTATTTACACAACAATGGCCGTTTCGTATACTTTATATACTTTACAATTGATTTCAACATGTACTTAATACATTTTTGACATATTTTTCTTTCAGCCCCGCAAAGACAGGAAGTAAATAATCGGAGGATAAGGTGAAATTAAACAAAACTCTACGATAATGTTGCTCAGCCACTGTTCAGTGATGGCTTATAAGCGTGTTTACATACTAATTACCATGATCATGTTTGCCGGAGTTTGTTTTAAGAGATTAGTATTCGTCGACAATGATTATATGCACTCACCAAATATGGATGCGCCCCAAGCGAGAGAAAGTAGACTGAACCTTTACACACCATTGAAGTCAAAGGATGCCACTGTGTCACTCAACAAGTGTGGAAATAGAATTAATATGCCAGATACAAAATATTCTAAAATGACATTGAATAGAAACCATGAATCAAGCCACACAGGCAACATAACCGTTACGATAATTACATACGACTTTCGAAACGTTCCAAAATCTGTCGGCGGTGACGTAATATTGATATGGGCGTTTAAGAAAAATGGAGACGGACGCGCTTCCGGTCACGTAATAGACCATTTTAATGGTTCATACACAGGATTTGTACATATATATTGGACTAGTGATTCAATGATAAAGGCTAAGATTGCCTCGACATGTGTAAACACTTGTTTAAGGTATAATGCTTTGAAAAAATACGGAAATACAGTTTTCGCCATGCAAAAAGGTTGGGGTATTCTTGGCGAATACAGGAGTGGTATTTATTCAGAAAAGGCCAGATGTGGAGCAAATTCTTTCATATATGGATACACAAAACTATGTAACTTCACTAATATTAACGCACAGATGCCATGGTACTGCGGTGCACCTAGAAAGAAAACGTTCACTTGCAGCGACATTTATTCATTTGGAAGTGGACCTTTTGACACCAGCGAAGTAAAGACATCGGAGAAAATAGTTCATCCTGGCCACGGCGTTTTAAGGTGCTCTGTTTCTGTAAATATAGTACAGAACCCGGTTAGTAAACCTCTTCTTAAATGTCATCAACGTCCTAAACTTGATTCATGGACTGAACAAACTTCATCTGGTTACTGGCTCAACGGCAACTGGAGATTTGCCAACTGTGACAACAACATGAAACAGACAAACGATAATTATAAGAAATGTCTAACAAACAAAAACGTGTTTTTCCTAGGAGATTCTACATTGCGGCAATACCTTGAATACTTTGTTCGGCATCTGCTTGGTTTAGGCAGACCCGACTTTGTGAAGAATAATATGGGACAAAATCGTAGCTATCATGGAAATAATACATTTACAAATAATAACATAAATGTTGTATACGTGAGGCCAGAAATGCCTTTTCATAACCCCGATTTGCCACCAAATGGTATAACATCAATTCCGGAGGAGTTGGACAAAATAGCATTGAATGAAATGTCTGGAGACTCCATAATTGTTGTCGTGAACTATTTCAGTCATTTGCAGGCATATCCAGCGTCTGAATTTCGATTAAGAATACATCGTCTCGTCTTAGCCATTACTAACCTAATGTTAGTAAAGCCCGATGCCACGGTTTTATTTAAAGGACCGCATGTGTGTATTGAAGATACAAAATGGTTTGACACTAAGATTGCTCTATCATTCCGAGATATAGTGATGCAGGAATTCTTTGATATTCGAGACAAAGTAATATTTCTAGACGTTTGGTCGATCACTGTTGCCCACAATAGTCAAGCACTCCATCCATCGGGAGACGCTTTTATCAGTCATATCCATCAGTTCATGTCATATATCTGCAAGTATTAATTGAAATATTCGTATTTATCTGTCTATGTCATATATGTTTGCAATTACTAATCCACATATTCGTATGTGTGGGGTTTTGTGTCTCTTTTAACAATCGTTCAGTCATTTCACGATGGTGCCTATTTGTAGCAATGCGCTCAATACTCAACTTTATAGTGCGGCCAGATGGTATACCATGTCTTAGATGTCAGACCGACCAGCCCTAGTACTACCCTGTATATAGTTTGAACTACTAGTACCATTGTTATCAAGTCTTTCTGCCATGACCTGGCCGGGAATCGAACCCATCAGAATTTAATTTAAACATTTTATTCAAGTAATGAATGGGATTGGACAACAAGCAACGCCTATGTAAGACCTCTCCCGTATCAAGGTACAAATAAACAATAAATTCATATCAAACATAACATAACATGTGGAATTGTAGTACAGTTTGCATATATAGGTTTGACAATTAACTTAGACTCTTTGAAACATGTGTACCGTGATTGTTTAGTATTAACATTGTGTACTGTCAGAAAGAATTTAAGTAAGAAAAAAAAAAGAATAAACAGAAAGAAAATCATACTGGAAACCAATACGAAATATATTTAAAAATGTACCGATTATTTCAAAATATAATGGTTTTAGTAGGAGTTTTTGTGACCAATAGTTAATTTTGGAATTTAAGATAACTGAGAACAAAACAAACAAACAAACAAAAAATACAATAAAAAAGAAGAAAGATGATAAAATGTGTTGTTTTTTTCTAGCATTGTGACAAAACATATACACATACATATACATATACATATATACACGTACAAACATCTATAATTCTACGAAAATCTCCTGGTACACTTGATGTATTTGTGGACGATAAGTACAATTTCTGAGTTCGTAGTATCGTCCAGATTGGAACTGAGATTCAGTATCAAGTCAATGTTGATATGCGTGACATCAACAAGATTGGCTAGGGTATCAAGTAAGTCATTTCTGAATTGGTTATACAGTGGGCAGTTGAAAAAGAAATGAGCATTGTCCTCACATGGATTGCCACATTTCGGACATACTGTTGAATCTGTCAAGAAGTGGTCAAATAAATGCTTATTTAGATTACTTGAGTTATTTCTTAATTGACAGTGGATGATGTTATAATTCCTATTTCCTATATTATAGCGATATGGACTGTTAGTCCGATGTTCAATAGCCTTAAGTTTATGCTTAAATTGTTCAACAGATAGTGCATTTTTTGCGTCTAACGGTAAAGCATTCCACAATTTAATTGTACTCGGTAGAAAGTTGTTATAATAATATGTTGTAAAACAAAGAGTGAGACGTAGGTTTAATCATGAAGTTCGAAGGTTATACTTATTGTTTACGGGTAAGTATGACTCATGTAATCTGGACTTATGCCATAAATTATTTTGTAAATAGTTACAAGTTTATGATCTTGTTTTTGCTAATGTTTCTAAGTTCAGTTCAGTATATAAGTATGATCTAGAGGATTATTCGTGCTGCTTCAGCTTGGACGCTCTCTAATATATCAGATTCTCCCTGTGTACAGTTATCCCATACTGAATCGCCATATTCAAGTTTAGGTCGTATGAAGGCGATATATATTTTCAATAGAGAATGTCTGTCAAAATTGTATATGAGCATTCTTGGAATGTTTAATCGTGCACATGCTTTTTCGTATATATTTTCTATATGATGCGACCAAGTTGCATTTGACTGAATTGTTAATCCAAGGTGATTATGTGACGCTACGTCTTTTACTATATCATTATCAAAGTAGACTGGTGGGCGGTTATAGTTTCTTCTAGTGCAGACAAGGCTTTTGTTTTTTTGAGGATTAAATGTAACAGCCCATTTTCTTGACCATTCAGATATTTTGCAAAGATCATTTGTAAGAGAGTTGGCACAATCTACTGGGTTTTTATCAACTACAACAAAAAGAGAAATGTCATCTGGAAATAACCTACATCATTCAATAAGTCATCTGTGATATCATTTATATAAAGCAAAGATAGAAACGGACCTAAAACAGAGCCTTGCGGAACACCTGCATCTATAGTACTGAAGCTTGAAGAGAATCCATCTAGGACTACTTTTTGCTGCCTATCAGAGAGATAGCTACGTATCCAGTTACATAATGAATCATTGATACCATATTTAGCTAATTTAAAAAGCAACCCAGCATGCCATAATTTGTCAAATGCTTTAGCAATATCGCAAAATATAAATCGTACATCTTTCTCAGCGTCGAGGTTGCTTATTATATTATTATATATTTCTATGAGCTGATTTACAGTAGAGTCTCTAAGTAGAAATAAATACTGATAAAGGTGATCCTTTGAGAGCAACAAACACAATTCAGAGAATAAAGCAGCAGACTCGGTTTTATTGAGTCTGTTCATGAGAAGTAATGAAAGAAGCAACACTTCTCACGCCCCCTAGCACCGGCTTAAGCGGTATTCTACTTTAAAGCCACCTATATTGGGCTCGTTGGTCCCAGAAAGTCTGCCTGGTATTTGCACAGAGGGTTATTCGTTTTGATGTAGTTGAACAAGTGTTTAAATACGATTTTGTCCATAAATTTGCAAATAATACTGGTAACGGATATGGGCCTATAATTGCCCGGCATGTCAGGTTCCCCCTTGCCCTTAAAATAGGAGTTACATTCGCCTGTTTCCATTGGTATGGTACTTTTTTAGTTGACAATGACAGATTAAAAGGTCTCGTCAATGGAGCGGCGATGCTATTTATAACTAATTTTAATACCGTTGGGCTAATCATATCTGGGCCTGGAGGTTTCTATAATTTCAAGATTTTCAATTATTTCCGTTTCATTTATAATAATGTCATTCATTTTATTGTCAGCACGATTATGAAAAGTAGGTGATTCCAGTTCATGTTCAATATGAGATGTTGCAGAAAAGAAAGAAAGAACCCATCAGAAGAGGGTTACGTCCTGAAAATTCACCAGTCAATCTCGTCGTTCCTGCCTCCAATCCTGTGTATTTTAATGTGAGTCACATTAGCGTTTGTTAAGTTCTGTTTGGCGTCTGTAAAAATTCGGCCCGACTACAAATCAGTAGTGTTATTACATATGACTGGTCCTTTGTGATCACCAAGTCCACTCTTTGTGGCGTTAAAGTAAACCACCGCTTAAGCCGTTGCTACGGGGCATGACAGGTATTGCATCTTATATAACCTCTCATGAACAGACTCGATAAAACCGATTCTCTTGTCTCTCTTGTTTATGTTTGTTGCTTCCAAGGGATCCCCTTTTCGGTATTTATTTACTACAAGTTCCTGTATCAAAACTACGGCATTTAAGGCATTTCAAAATGATTCTGAAAAAGAGTACATGCTTTGTACAGACTGCTGGAATAGAAATAGGCGGAGATTGAAATGTACACGCCTATGTTTTTGTGTCGCCTGCGTTACTTTGTTCTTCGTCTATCGTCGTCCGTCACACTTGAACCTGCAGTCTAAACTTGGTATTAACTTGGAAAGTATCTATCCTATGTTCACGAAGCCTCACTCCAATCTTTATCTTACACCAATAAATGTTGTTTATATATGTCCATTATCTATGACTTTCATTTTGGCCGAGTTATGCTTCTTTTCATAAAACGTTAACCTGTAACCTAACTAAGCTCGTAACTTGTTACGAAAATAGACTGGTTTCATTTATTGATTTTATATTTTCTGTGTAGTTATATATTAAGATGTAGAAGTTTATTGATTTGGGGGTCAATATGTCAAAGGTCAAGGTCAATTATATTTTTAAGAACGTTTATTTCCGCTCATTTAAAAGAGAACACATATATGGATTGCTTTTTACTTGCTATATAGTTAAATGTGGGTATGAGCTAGAAATATATTTATTTTGGGGTCAATCGGTCAACTGCCAAGGTCACAGTGACTGTTATGAAAATTGTTTTCCGCTAATTTGAAGAAAAAAAAAGAATAGATGGGTTGAATTCATATTTGCTGTTTAGTCATATCGTGGGATGAGATAGACCTCTTTCAAACGTTATAGCTTGTTTTCCCTTGGCGAAAGGAAGACTGCCATTAGAAATGATACCATGGTTTCAACGAAAGCGTTCTCATGGCTGGCCATCACAAGAGTTTAAGAGGTTGGGATGTTTATTTGTGCCAGTTGGACATCCAAATAGCCCCGAAAAAGACTTGGAGTGGAGAATATCGCCTTCCAACCAAGAATTATATCTCATGAATGCAGAACCTGAATCCCACTGAAAGATGATAAAGAAAAATAATCAAATACCAAGGCAACAATGCAATACTGAGTTCCTACCATTGCAAAACAGCCCTGATTTACACAATAGAAAATAATCCCCATGACATCTGGAGGTCAGTCCATTTGATACGATGTATTCAATTATGTCTAAAGCAACTGTGTGAATGGTTGGACCAGAGAAAATGTCCAAACTATTTCATACCAGTAGAAAACATGTTTGAGACAAAGCTGCGAGATGACAACGAAGTATTGGCTATAAAAGAGATGATAGCACTTATGTATAACTATAGTTATGTGGAAGAATATCTGAAAGGTTTGTCCAAAATAACAGAACAATCCAGGTTGATCATAAACATGATATTAGCCATAGCAGCAATGCTCTGCACAATGTCTGGCTCTGAAATAGCCCGCTTCATTAATGAGGTCACTGCTTGATTCCAAATAGTTAATTATGATTTCCAGACACTCCTTCTAATTCTCTAAGTATGATATGGTTTTGTTAATGTCCACATCCAAATAAGGTTGCAAATAAAATCCAAGTTCACAAGTCGACAAGAATGTTTTCTAAACATATCTCTTGAAATCTTAAGACGGTGTACTGTGATTAAAACGTCTACAACATCACAGTTGTGTCCTTTCTCTAACTAACTGCAACTGTTTTTTTTAACAAAACATCTTGGGATTTCCTTGGAATATATATGAAATTAAGTGTGCAGTATATGCAATATATATTGGAAATTCCCGTGTCGCGTTTCTTTTTCCTTTCAGTATATTTTGAATGGTTCGGATTTAAAATGCCAAAATTAATCCTTGTGCTCAATCTAGGATAGCACAATTACAGTGCAGAATGAATTTCCTTGTAAATTCTGTATTTCCCCTAAAAGAAGCGCCTCCCTACCTTTAAAAATATATATATATATATATATATATATATAGGGCCTATATATGTAAAATAAGAAAGTATCAATATATTTTGCATCCAAAAAAACACAAAAAAATCAATAAATGTTCGATATTTTGCACATTAAAAAATGAGCATTTTTTTTTATTTTATAACAGCGCCGGTGCTACTATTAGAGGGAATATGTAGAGTTTGTGTGTTAAGGCTCGTTCGTAAACTAATTGTTCAGGCTAATCTATGTATCCTGACAATTTATACTCTATTTCTATTAGGTTACCTCTTCCTGGAAATTGCACACCAAAGAATTTTGTTTTATATAAATTATCGAAGTGGCAAGCGACCTTTTTATAGTATACCCTAAAACCGTGAAATCATTTTGTTTACAAGCCCAGTTTCCATCATGTCTTTTAACAAATGATATATTAAAAACATGTTTGCCAGTCTATTCAACAATTGCATTGTAAACATTCTTTGTTTGCCTTGTTCCATCATTCACATCAATTGCTACAAGCAAGCGTAAAATAGCTGCCGAGAGACAATAACATTATATCTGAGTTGGAACTGGGAACAAAGTTTAACATAATAACAGATCAAGTCACGTGTGTTAAAACAGTATTTAAAAAAAATGTGACAAAGACGTAAACATGCCATTTTTTCCTTACCAGACACTTTCTTCCCAATTTTTACCATCTGTTCTTCCTACCAAACATTTTGGAACAAGTTAGACGACCTCGCTTCGTTCTGGTCAAATCCTTGACATGCGCTACATATTGATTACATATTCATCTTTGTATCACGACATACTAGAATTACACATCTGCACATTTGCACAGTTCTAAATACAATTGTTCACATGTAAACTGTTCACTGCCACCATGTGTAATTACAATATTGCGTTATCAAAGCGAAAAACTCAAAGAACCTGTTCATTGCTACCTTACCATGAGCAATTATGGAAACGATATAATTAAGAGTCGCTGCCGGAACGGCAGCGAATAACGTCAAATGCCGTCAATTTTACACTAAAAAAAGGGTAACTCTGTGTAAATCAAACATATACAGTTGTTGCCTCTCTTTGGTTAAAATATAGTATCATGGTATATTTTAACTGTGTCCGCTGAAGTGTGGTAAAAAAAAGTGACGTCATAACGGTGTTATTTCTTTTAATAATTTATTATGGGGCACTAGGCGCGCGCATCCCCAACGCCATATAGGGAAATAAACGCAATTTTTGGAGAAATCCCTTTCGTTTTTGTACCGCTTTTTTGCATTTTGGTTGTTTCTTTTGTTTTCAGTCTTCAGGGCTAAACGTCTGTCAATTAGTAACATCGCGTAAGTTAGTAAGGGTAAAAACAGTTTTTAACAACCCTTTCAATTATTTCTATCAAATACTATATTTACAAATCATTATTAACTATCTGAATAGTTCAAAGAAAATTGTTTTTCTATATTACTAATTGTTGATTATATTGCAGCATTAATATATTTAGACCTATATTTAGGACACATGCCAAATTCGATTTGTTTAAACTCACCGTGTCCCATTAGTTTGTCTACATAACTTACACATTTGCAATCATTAATAATAATTATTAGAAAAGTTCAAAGCAATCTGTTTTAACATATTACCAATTATGAAAATATAGCGCCAACAAATTCTGTAGAATCGCAAAGAAAAATAAAATCTCTCAAATTTTCATTTAATTTAATATACGTAGCAGTTTTAAAATCAACATTATACAGGATTAAAAACCGATTAATATGATCCAGTATGGTTGTATGTTACTGCAAATAATAAATAGCATTGCAACTTTGTATGGATCTGGCAATATGCTACAGAACATAAAGGTATAGCCAATGGTGTGAGTTTGTTTTGTTTAATTCAGTCATATGGTCATACTTTATCCCACTTTAAACACAAAGGCAATAGTCTACTAAAGGAAGAAGAAGGGCAACTTGGGAATCTCTGCTATATATTGTTTGTACAATATGCTGCCGTTAAACAAATGCGAATGGTACATGGCTACATTAGACCTTTCCTTTCGAAAAAAAAAGACTAAAACAACAAATAACATTCCAAATAGTATCGCTTCAAATTTTATCATTGATAGAATACGTGTTTGGCTCAAGCAGGTGAGCAAACTTAGGATGTAAACCTTTGCAGTATTTTTACACTAAATACAGTACTGAACTGGCTCAAATTTTTAAAGCGAAAGTTCAACATTTATTTGAGAATTTCGTGTTAAAAAGTGTATTGTTTTTAAAAAGTCTACAACAGCAAAATTGAGTCCTTTCTCCAACTAGCTGCAATCTTTTCTTTTTTTTTTTACAAACTTTTCAAAAATCGTGAGTATTACAGCATATGACGTAACTCGTGGAACAGTTTATTCAAACTCTGCATCTATAATATAACTACACTGGGTCTAACGTTTTTATATCCACTTTTTTGAGAAAAAAATCCTGGTATATTAAAATCGCCTCCGTTTGTCCGTCTGTCTGTTACCATATCTCCCCCTAAACCGCTGAACGGAATTCAACCAAACGTATGTATGACTTCACCATATAATGACGGCGTGCAAGAGCAAAATTATGTTTGGCTCCGCACCCAGTGGACCTCAGTGGAGAAGGGAGGTGGGGTCAAAGGTCAAATACACTAACAATTCAATTACACTGTTATTTTGCCACATTTTTGCACATAACTTGGTATATGTAATCGTCTATGAAAGATAAACAACATATTGAAGTGAAAGTATACATGTTTTCTATAATATATTTGACTAGAAGTGTCAGCTGCCTGTGACGCAGTGACTTTATTCTATCGGTTAGGCCTACTGCAAGAACATCTTGGTTTACATATGCTTTTCTTCTGGTGGCCTCGTTTTGAAATCGAGCATCGGCTTCATTCAGAAAAATCCACGTGACGATAGTGAAAAGGCGTCACCTGACGATAGTGAAAAGTTTATTTGTAATTATTCAAAAGATGTTAAAAGGTGTTTATTGTTGTTATTTCACCAATCTTTATAGCATTTTTGGTAGAAATATATAAGTTGAGTACCCGAAGTATCAGTTGGTAAATTTTATGGCAAATCTGTCATTTTAAATATTTTTATGTTCGAGGTGGGCTTGGCTTGCATACATATTAAAAAAAGTTTTTCTGGCGCGAGATTCGAAAATCTTTTTCTGGTGACATGCTCTGATGCACCAAGGTGAAAATAGGTGGGTTTCCCCCTTTTGTTTGTCCGTGGGGACATATTGTTTATTTATTTTTGGGGAGGGAACTTTTCTAAAATATTTTTAGGGATAGGGCAGAGATGGGGAGGGGTGGGGCTCTCTTTTCTAAGCATGGGTGTTATTTTAAAAAGAATTTGTCTGAAGTTGACTGATTTCCCTGTTTTCTACTTGAGGATTTCAGTGTGGTGCCATTTAATATGTCGACTTCCTTCTTCGGATCTTTCTTGGGGGTTTAAATAATATTGAAATGTATTGTCTGTTACATTTATTATTTATTCAGAAGTGATATAAGGTACCAGTATATCATAAAAGAAAATCGTTGGTATTGTTTTTGCAGAGAATCAGTCTTATTAGCTCTACTGATCAAAGATCAGCAGAGCTTATGCCGTGTTGCGGTGTCCGTCGTCCGTCTGTTCTGTTCGTATTTTTTTTGTGTAACGATTACTCCTCTGAAACTACTGGATGGATTTTCATGAAACTTTACAGAAATGTTGCCCATGATGTCTAGTTGATCCTAGCAAACATTCACGTTGATGTGAAATTCAGGATGGGTCTCTTGTTTTTCTTCGTTGTTCCACCGTAGGTTTTAATGTATTATTGGTACACTATAATCAACTTTTACTAATATGCAAAAACATTTTGCTCTCAGCTACTCAAATAAGTGTTACCAGGGCTCTATGCGTCATTTTCATCCCAGGTATTACTAATGACTTGCCAATATGCAAGCTATGTAGGAAAACTAACTGGACACTGAAAGTTAAAAATATAAATCAAGAGAGCCGTATGTCCTTTTAAATTCATGTTTAGCAGGTTTGAAGTTTATAAAAATTCTGGACATACAAATAATTTTCTGCCCGGAATATGGAATTGTATGAAACTATACATTTATCACAAGACAGCGAAGGCAGGGTGTAATACTGGCTGGAGCCACTTACAGGCATTATTCAGGAGTTGTGTGGCATCATCCACTTATTGTAATATAATTAATTGTTTTAATTTGTTTAAATATAAGCCATAATATTTTGCTATAGGCACATCCACTCGGAATATGTCTGCTTATTCATCTAGAATAAACAGAACAAAACTTTAAAAAAAAACACTGTGTTTTTTCTTACTTGTTTTGCGAATGACCGTCTAAGGGCTGCAGTATTATATAAAATATGTCACATGATTGCATGTGCAAACTCGATTTTGTATGAAAGCTTACATGCATAATTATGCAAGCTGTATATTTATTACAGCCATAGGGGTATTAAGGGACCGAGTTAGCAAGGGTCAAATAACTAGTCCACAAATTGCCCACCCCCAACCCCATGAGAGTTGGAAACTGTATACCCCCTCCCTCCCCCCACACCCTCATGAGAGCTGAAACTGAATACCATGGTTTTGATTAAGCTTAGATTGACATGCTGACATTTATTTGATTAAGGATTGACCTGATGACATTCATTTGATTAAGGATTGACATGACATTCATTTGATTAAGGATTGACATGATGACATTCATCTGATTAAGGATTGACATGACATTCATTTGATTAAGGATTGACATGATGACATTCATCTGATTGAGTATTGACATGACATTCATTTGATTAAGGATTGCTTGATGACATTCATCTGATTAAGGATTGACATGACATTCATTTGATTAAGGAATGACATGATGACATTCATTTGATTAAGGATTGACATGATGACATGCATCTGATTAAGGATTGACATGACATTCATTTGATTAAGGATTGATATAAATACATTCATTTGATTAAGGATTGACATGATGACATTCATCTGATTAAGGATTGACATGATGACATTTATCTGATTAAGGATTGACATGACATTTATTTGATTAAGGATTGACATGATGACATTCATTTGATTAAGGATTGCCATGATGACATTCATCTGATTAAGGATTGACATGATGACATTCATCTGATTAAGGATTGACATGACATTCATTTGATTAAGGATTGATATGAAGACATTCATTTGATTAAGGATCGACATGATGACATTCATCTGATTAAGGATTGACATGACATTCATTTGATTAAGGATTGATATGAATACATTCATTTGATTAAGGATTGACATGAAGACATTCATTTGATTAAGGATTGACATGACATTCATTTGATTAAGGATTGATATGAATACATTCATTTGATTAAGGATTGACATGAAGACATTTCTTTTGATTAAGGATTGACATGATGACATTCATCTGATTAAGGATTGACATGCCATTCATCTGATTAAGGATTGACATGCCATTCATTTGATTAAGGATTGACATGATGACATTCTTCTGATTAAGGATTGACATGAAGACATTCATTTGATTAAGGATTGACATGAAGACATTCATTTGATTAAGGATTGACATGATGACATTCATCTGATTAAGGATTGACATGCCATTCATTTGATTAAGGATTGACATGATGACATTCATCTGATTAAGGATTGACATGAAGACATTCATTTGATTAAGGATTGACATGAAGACATTCATTTGATTAAGGATTGACATGATGACATTCATCTGATTAAGGATTGACATGCCATTCATTTGATTAAGGATTGACATGATGACATTCATCTGATTAAGGATTGACATGAAGACATTCATTTGATTAAGGATTGATATGAATACATTCATTTGATTAAGGATTGACATGAAGACATTCATTTGATTAAGGATTGACATGATGACATTCATCTGATTAAGGATTGACATGCCATTCATTTGATTAAGGATTGACATGATGACATTCATCTGATTAAGGATTGACATGAAGACATTCATTTGATTAAGGATTGACATGACATTCATTTGATTAAGGATTGACATGATGACATTCATTTCCAGTGATCATTATCATCTCCAATATTGTCATGTCTGGCTCATCTCCATTCCCCATTCCACCATGATATTGGATAAGAATTTTTAAATACTACCAAAATCTCAAATCTGCCAGTTTGGCAGGGAATTACAGTTGTCCATGCAGATTGCTTCTTTTATGTCTTCAATAACTGTTTGCTCTGCCATCATTTTTTCAAACAGAAAACAAAGCCTCAAGTTTGTTTGACTTCTGCATGACTGTTTATGATGTTTTGACACTGGAACATGTAATAGCATGACCATTTAAGTAAGGGTTCTGGTGAAATAAAGAAGGAGCAACACAATACTGACATCCGTAGTTGTATTTTCCCTACAGTGAAATCACTCGCATGAGATATGATTAACAATTATACATACATGTAATCGTGTAAACCTTACACTGAGTTAACGTTTATACAGACAAGGTCTTGCATAATTTGTCTATCAAGCTACATTTACCATGGACGATGAGAAACAGAATAAGTAAACATTTTAGGAAATTTTGCAATAATATTGCAAAAGTTATTTCTATTCAGGCATTCAGGATTCACGCATGCAAAATACCCAAAACAGCATGTAAAACAGTGTAGAATGACCTGACCTATAACAACCCCTTTAACTTGCAAGCATGGCAATGCCGACACCATACTGGTTATGTGTCATTTTACAGATAAGCACCTTCCGATTGATAATCTTGACATTCTTATTTCAGACATAATCCCATCTAGTCCAGCAACCCTTCCTCATAATTTGGTTTCCAATTTATTTTCAGGTCAACCTCATACCTTGCGATAGAGGGTAACACCAAGTAGACTGGTAATCGGCACACACTGTAGTCGACTGGTTCCCGATATCATGCTAATGGTAGCAGGGTTAGGTCTAATCGAAGCCGCCAAGTAATGATGTCTGGCACACCAAGATTGTTAAGCAATATCTGTGTGAACAACATTGATATATATATACGATTATTAGGTAAAATGCCTTAAATTGAACCATTCCTTGAGTTGTAGGGTGAAATACATCATTGGAACATTTCTCATCACCCTATACAACAAACACACTTGTAGATTTGTAACTGAATTGTGCATAATTATATTTTTGCACAAAAAATGTGGAAACAGAGAAATGACAATAATCTCACATGAATTTGCATATCGAATAACTGACCAATACAGGCCCCTGGGAGCACGGTAACTCGCAACTGGTCAATCAAATAACTGACCAATACAGGCCCCTGGGAACACGGTAACTCGCAACTGGGCAAATGTTTTGATTACCAAAACATGTGGCTTAAAATAAATCAGAATAAAAAATAACACACATATGCTATTAGGTCTCGGCTCAGATTTTCTGTTTATTTTGGAAAAACCTAAATGCACAGTCTTTAAAAGAAATTAAATGATATCTATAAAAAATCATTAGTAAAAAATCACATTAGGTTTGCAAACACGCAAAAGAATAGTAAAAACATGCCTTTAATATCTAAAAATCAGACAACAAAACTAGCAAAATATGTTTAAAACCAACAAATCCATATGCATACAGTACCATCACATATTAATATTGCATGTCATTGAATTGATTCTGTATATACCAAATAGGAAAAAAAGTTGCCCAAGTCATGTACATTTCATGTTTTACATTTTTCGAGTTTTACATGACACGATTTTCCCCCAATGTACTGTCACGTATATGATCTACACTTTTACTAAAACTATGAGCAAAATGTATTTTGAAGATGCTTTACAACTGTGTCAAACAGCTGCTAATTCAGGTACTCGAGATGACACAAACATGAAATAGCTGCTAATTCAGGTAGTAGAGATGACGCGAACATGAAACGGCTGCTAATTCGAGTATTCAAGATGACAATATCATGGAACAGCTGCTAATTCAGGTACTCGAGATGATGCGAACATAAAACAGCTGCTTAAACATGCAAGTCATGTTTGCAGTCTGAAGTTATTCATATCAACCAATCAGCCACTATAAATGCATGAATCAAATTGAATTGAATTGGGGTTTTAAGGCGCAACGATACATGAAAGGTTATATGGTGCCTAACAGGTTACATAATACCAGCTATTTTATTTCAGATATTGCGTATTCCTACTCTGGTACTATTATGTTCACAGATTCCCAAATGTATGGGAATACTCAAACCCATTTGATTCCAATTTTTCCTGAGCCAAAGATGTGCAAAAATAAAATAAAACTGTTTGAAAATTTGAAAAATTCACCCTGCTAGAAATCAAGTGTAGTGAATTTAATATCTAGTTTCAAACTGTTAAGACAAAACAGTAATAGATCTTTTAAGCTGTCCACCATTTTCATTTTAGCTGTTCTGTTAAATTCCGTATTATCCGTCGTTGACAAAAAGACAGTGAAGGGTGTAAGGTTTGGTATGCATTGGTGCTAAGATAATCAAATTCATATGATTTTATGGCAATAATACCTCCTATACACACAAATCTTGACTATCTTTAATTATTAAACCCACTTATGTACTCCATGGTTACAATGAAATACAGTGATATGATAAACATTAAGCTGTGCACCAAAACATGCCGCGGAAAACATACTCATTTAGCCATTACGCAAAATCGGACCAAATGAAAATAATAATTTGAGACGACAGCTGTGTAGAAAGTCTTTCTATTTTAAGAGAAAATCAAGCTTTTTTGTTTTACAAGAGGGTAATCAACAATGGTTAAAATATACTATAAACAACACAGTTATATATTATATCATATCTACACACTTACAAATAAAACTAAAATTAGCAAACTGGTAAAGCCAACCGACATGAAATAAAGCATCGACCATTTTAACATTGCATTTCACATTCTTAACTCAATTCTGGCCTGGAATTCACCAACCACTCTTCAAATTATTCTTAAACATGAGCTTAAGTACTCAAATTTCGTTCACACATACTGCCATGACCTTCAAAGATAAACAAACGTATGAAGTTGCTATTTATTAGTCATTATCATATTTATACATAGGAGCTTGTTATGAACGTTTAGCCTTCAAACTCACAGAAATATCTGAGATTGAAATTTGCATACTTGTGTTTCAGTCTAAGAATATTCTAAAGAATGTTTGGTGAATTCAAGGCCTGGTGTTGGTGAATTCAAGGCCTGGTGTTGGTGAATTCAAGGCCTGGTGTTGGTGAATTCAAGGCCTGATGATACTTGGTGGGCATCTAAATAACTGATTTCTTGTCCTGGCTGAGTATCGACAGAATCTTGTTCAAACAATTCAATGTCTGTCTTACCAACACAAAACACACGTACATTTTATTTTTCTTGACAATCATGATTTTCCTTTCCATTCGTAAAAACTAAAAACATCTTTGAAAAACAATTTCATTTATAGACCGCCATTCTTTTTTATAACAATGGTCACTCAGTCTGCTTTTCCTATGCAACCATCTTGAATTCTTACTGATTTATTTCCTTCACAACCACTCTTCCATTTCCTTGACAACCATAACAGTTCCTTGTGCTCGAGATTGGTTTTATTTCTGGCCTACTATTGTTTATTTCTATAAACTGTCATCCCAGTTTAACTAGAAATGTCTCTAAAACTGTTTACATGGTAACCAGTTGAAGAAACCAGCACTTCTCATATAAAACTTCATTTAAACTAAAATAAAAATCATTAACAAATAACCTGTCGATCAACAGGTTTTGCTCATTTTTTTATATTTAAAACAGTTTCTGCTTAATATAAGGAAACCTTAACAATGACAATAACAAATGATCAGAATCAGTAACATATATACCTCCGACACCTATTAAATCAGAATCTTTCAAATGCTTGACTTAAATTGTTGCCTTGCATACATTAAAGGGACACTGTCCGTAAGTAAGCAGATATTGAGCATAACCAAATAACTGTCTGACTTTTATTCAGTGAAATGTATACATGAAAACATGAGCAAAGACCCAAAGAAGTCTGCTGAAATACATTCGTGTTTTTGAAAAAAAAAGTTTTAATTATTATTTTTAAATAATGTGGGCCCGCTTCGAGTCGACTATTGCACGCACACTATTATTACCCGCAAGTGTAATTTTAGTTTGGGCTGCTAGTTCAAACTCGCGAAGCGGTACTTCTGTTTTTGTGACGCGATTGAATTCCGTCAATCTTGCAACAATTAAAAAGGTCCTTAAAGAAAACAAAAGTCATCCACCATAACTACTACAGTATTAAGGTAAATGATATACAAGTAACATTTAAGTTTTCCCTGACTTTGCTTAGCAAGCTCTACAAGTAAAACAATCAAACACATGCAGCATATACACATTTCCCTTCATCTTCACATTCCCCTTTTGTTCCACTATCACTTATCTGAAGCTCCCCTACTGGCACACATTTTAACTACCCCACTGACATACATTCACCATTGGCATACATTCTCAAATGCCATCATGGGGACTACAAATCTTTGGCTTACACACAAAATAAAAAGACAATAGCTCGAGGAGAAATTGGATAACACTTAACTGGGATAATTAGGCACATATCCCACCTATAGGGCCCCTTCCAGGTCTGTGATAATTAGGCATAATACAACTTATCTTTACAACCCTTGACAAATCTTAATATTTATACACCTTAATAGGTTGTGTGTATGTCTAAGGAGTATAGTCCTCCCCCAGGACACACGCGATAGTGGACATATTATACACGTGATATTCTTTTCTATTTGGTAAGATTTTTTGGAGATGCACACATGCTGAACAGAACTGCGTACAGTACATTAATGGTCCAATATTCGGAGATTTCCTGACACAATTTTGTTTTCCAAGATGGCTCCTGATGGGATGTCTATTCTGTCTCCATGGTTAGCAATGATTATCACAGTACCCTGAAGAAAAAACAAAACATGAAATCATGACAGAAGAGAAAGGCGGAAAGTGGGAGCGAAGGGGTTGGCCAGAGGGGGGTAAGGGTTGTACAGATGGAATGGGGTGGACAAAGGATACGGCACAACACTGTGAAAATATGTCGGGTCCATTCATCTTGAAATCGCATCCATTCGAATCCAACTGGGAGCTCGATTTGTTAAGTTAGGAAGTGTTGATTCTTATGGATGGTGGGAGGTATACAGTACTGGTTCTACCCAGGAATTGAATGACATTAAACCCCAGACAAACTCGTCTTGATACTAAGTATTGCTTTTCTCCAAAATGCATCCTGCCCATAATTGTAAGGCCGAAATAAAATATTCTATCCTTTAGATCTAGATTCTAAAATCATCCACTGAATTTAAAATAGAATTTTGCAATTACAATACCCTATAGGAAAACAACTTTCACAGGTGGAATGTTTATTTCTCCACCAATTTCGAAAAAATGTATTTTTAAAACTAAAAATGTCTGTTTCACTAGTTAAATTGTGTCTGAGGTCTAACCCCATTGGCAAAAGCAACTCAGCAAGTCCCTCAAACAACAGTGTGATTTATATTTTACTTTGGTTACATCACGTTTTATTTCACAGTTGTACAATATTACAACCATAAACATAATATGAAGTAATTTATACGTTCTCTAGGTTACATCACGTTTTATTTCAGTTGTACAATATTACAACCATAAACATAATATAAAGTGATTTATATGTTCCCTAGGTTACAAGTGATAGAGTATGGTCTCATCGAGTTGGCTGATTTAAACATCGAGGTTTTTAACTAACCAACGAGATGAGACCATACTCTATTTGTTTTGTAGCAATTCTATTTCAGCTGTCTGCCATACTCTAACTTCCAATAACTGGTAGTTAGAGTACACCATTTATTCTGACAGGTGTTATTTTCAATTAAACAATTTACACCTTTGGAATTACAAGAGGAATTTCAGCGACCATGCTACAACATATTGTATTTCACATTTGTACAATGTTGCAACCATACATGTAACAGTCAGGAGACAACGCACAACAATCTACTCCTGTATTATACTACCTTTAGTGAAACGTTCCTGCCAAATGTGACATCACCCGACACCGTCAAATGGTCCAACTCCAGAACATCAGGAATAGTCTCAAATCTGCTTAAAAACCATTTCACCTAAAATGCAAAAATGCAATTTTTACAGAAAACATACTTCCCCCATGAAATATATACAATATTAACTCTTAGCCTGCTAAGGGCGACTACAACAGCCTTTGCAGCCAGTGTAAACCCAGATCAGCCAGCGAGTAAATCAGGGTTTACACTGTCGGCTGCTCATCAGTCAATTAACCGAAACACCCCTTTGTAGCATAAATGGAATGGTCCAAATTCAAAGAAAGGACAGTCCACTATACACATTCCCTGTGAAAAAAACCAGGGAATTGAGGAGCAGAGCTAAAACAAACAAGGTGCAGTTAATTAGTGTAATGAACTTGTTTTGTCTGAACGACGTAACATCATTTTGACGTTCTCGTGCTAATTGCCTTAAGTTATTATAAAAAGCGTGCAATGGTGACAACGTCGCTGTTCCAACAGTACGTATTACAGCCTTACAACACTATTTTTAACACAAATACAATGTATTTACATTATTGAAGTCTGAAAAACAGATAAAACAAACATAATGTAAATATAATGATTGAATTTGATAGTTTGAGCTTTCTAAGGAGTAAGAAACACATTAGCTAGTTTAAAGTTAGAGAGAAGCCCTTCACATTAAACTAACAATGTTTTTAGAGCCCGTAGAAAGATCGAAATATTGAATTCAATCCTTAATAGTAAACATAATGTTCAGAGTCTAACAAGATCGCCGCCACTGATTAAATTTTGGTTTCTTAACACAGACTGTGACCTTGACCTTTTGATATTGGTACGGCAAGTTGATTATTATATATGCTGCAGTTTAAGAAATATGTAAAGGTTAAACAGAATGCAAAGTTTCTGGCCGATGATACACTTATGTTAACGCCATCTCACTATGGTATGTAGTACTTTGCATTAAAGTCACCATAAGTTTACAACAGATGTATTCCGCTTCTATATCTATTGACAATGAGTTATATATATATACACCGGTATATCACTTACATATATATATATACCGGTATATCACTTACATATTTTGAAAATCTGAACTCTATAGACACAATATAAACAGCTTTAAATAGCCAGGCCAAAATCCAAAACTGGAACATCGAATTACCAGTTACCAACTCATACTTTGTTTTATGCATATTTAATCCTGGGTATTTTAAGTACCCATGAATAAATCTATCATTTAATCGGCACAATGTTATTTTATGACATGAACACCTGGATAAGGTTTGGATGAATGATTTTGTAGTGTAACATTGCTGCTATTTGGCAGGTTAGCCATGTTGATTTACCTGGGTAAGTGCTTGGCACTTAAATAGCATTGGATACATTACTCTGATGATATAATACTTTAATATTCAAAATGCAGCTAGTCTTCAGAAATCATAGAAATGTTTTATTATAGAAATGGTTTCACATTCTATTTTATCCGATTAAACAGTTGGTGTATTTTCTGATTAATTTAATAATGAAAAACTATTTAAAGTTTTATATATACCTATTAATATATATACCTCTTAAAACGTACCTTAGCAAACGAGGTTCCCAGTTTACACAGCGGTACAGAGGGAAAGGATCTCTTGGGGCTCATCTCGAGGGATCCTGTCTTTAATGCGTACAAGTTGCTCATCACGATCAGCAGGTCGGACGTTGTTTTTACCGGTAAGAACCGGCTACGTGGTACATTGATGCCTGTTCGTAAAAAAACACCAAAAACACTGTTTTAAGATCTAATAAATCTTCTATTGATGTCCTTGTATAAATAATAGGACCAGAACTATATGAATTTATAGGGCTTTGTGAAACTGAGAAAATATAAACTGGGGAAAAAATAGAGAGGATTTACATGTGTTGTTTTCATTTAATAACAAATATATATACAGATCTATTACATTTTATGAGCCGTATCGAGTGTAACATAAGATTATTTGATGAGGTTCACATTTGTTCATATGGAGCGAGCATGAATATTAGATTCTCTTTACACATGATATCGTTTTTCTAGAGTCGGTCACTAAAATAAGAAATAACTAGTGCTATACCCTTTAACAAATACCACCTTTCATTATACACTTTCCAGTCAAATAGTGGATTATATGATTAAAATAAAACCTTCTATTTTCATTGTTTATATTCCACAATGTGAAATTCCGAAAATGACGTAATACCGCTGTTGACGTCATTGTTTTGGTGCATTATGTTTTTTCTGCATAAGTTTCAAGGTTGAGTATATAATAAATAGAATATTTGTTGGTGTGCCATGAATATAGGATATATTTTCATCTTAAAGTGAGAAAACTCAAATACTTTCACTCGTGCTAAAGGACTCGTTGAAATATAAGTTTTCTCACTTCTCGATGAAAATAAATCCTATATTCACTCCAAACCAACAAAATTCCTCTGACATCATTCAATGATACTATGCATGCCTTTTGAGGTAATATTAAAAATATGACAACATTCTGCAGCGTCACTCAAGCAGTGTCATTACCTAAATTGGCCGACTTGAAATGAATTCTTTAATAGCTCATAAACAACACATTATTTTGGCTATTTCTGTAAACCCAATCACAGAGAGTGCCGATGGATGAAGAAGAAAATGGCATCAACAAATGTTGCATTAATAAATATGAATAACTAACCAATAGCTCCTTCAAAACTCTTAATGGCCGCACCGACAGCAGTTTCCAGTTGTATCACATTTATCCCGTTGTCAAGCATCTGTAATTGATTTGACATAAATATCACTGAATAATTGCCTAAGAATTGATTTGACATAAATATCACTGAATAATTGCCTAAGACAAGAAATATTACAAACGAGTTGAACATGGAGAAATGTTACCAACACAAGTTCACATTTAATTTAAGGTTATAAAGTAGCACTTGTCACTGACAATCTGACAGATCTGTCACAAACAGTAATTGGCCAACTGCTTTTCATCTTTTAGAAACTGAACTGTTCAAGGGAAGTTATCAAATTGTCAAAGTGAAGTTCTCAAACTGTTCAAACGAAGTTATCAAAATGTCCAAGTGAAGCTGTCCAAGTGAAGTTATCAAACTGTCAGAGTGAAGTTATCAAAATGTCCGAGTGAAGTTATCAAACTGTCCGAGTGAAGTTATCAGACTATCCAAGTGATGTTATCAAACTGTCCGAGTGAAGTTATCGAACTCTCCGAGTGAAGTTATCAAACTGTTCAAGTGAAATTATCAATTTGTCTGAGTGAAGTTATCAAACTCAAGTGAAGTTATCAAACTGATCAAGTGATGTTATCAAAATGCCCAAGTGAATTTTTTTTTTTAATTTAATATTTTATTTCATCAATGTGTTGCATAATAAAAATCATAACTAACAATATTGTACAGGGAGTTTTCAAACATATATGTGTCTTGTAATTTATAAAGATATATAATTTTGTTTTTAAAATGCATGTGTTAATATGATTATCATGCTATGTATATTGGCAGAATTCTTTTTATAGCAGTGCATTTAATGTGACACATTTAACTACTAATACAAGTTTCTCCGAAGGTAACACCGTCGGTAATCATATCCCTGTGATTTTCATCGTAGCCCAAGTGAAGTTATCAAAATGTTCTGAGTGAAATTATCTTTGTCCAAGCTGAGTTATCAAACAAATTAGTCACAACAGTACGCCGAACATACCTTAGGGTTAACGATTATTTCCATGTGCAATGTCTTTTCTTCAATCACACGCTTCACGGCCTCCAGGTTTATCCACAAATTGTTGGTGTTAAAAATTCTGCAAAAAAATTTATGAAAATAATACTATATAAAACAATACAATATAATGATGAAAAACAATGAAAATATAATTCATCTATCATGTTTCGTTACTATTGCAGTAAAAACCCCTATAAATAGCCTTTTTGAAATAGAAAATTTTAAAACTAGAAGGGTGTTCCACGGACACTTGTGTCACCTGCCGTTTGCTAATTTCAGCTCTAACTAAAGTTTTATGAAAAGGGGCATTACTCTGTCAAAATTACAGCCAGAGTTATTGGACATGTTTAACGACATTCTTTCACATAGGATGAAGATGTGTGTGAAGTTTTATGAACAAATATCAAATACTTTTCAAGTTATGGCCAAGGTTAGGTTGCAGGTTAAACTGTGATGGACGACAATGGGAGCAGGGCAAGAAAATTTGTTTCTCAGTTACTCGTCCTACGCAATATTTGAATGGCCATATTGATAAATTGTTAAAGAATTTATCTGAATTTCTACTCGTCCTGCATCAATGAGCACTCATCATAGCGAGCGGACGAGTAGAATTTTCGTGCCCTGGGGGGACAAAGTGATCCCTAAATGTCTGCCGTAAGTGTTAGGCAGGTGACACAACATTGCAGGTAAAAAGTCATCTTTTAAAGTTGCCCAACATAACTTCACGTTATTGTATGACGACGAAACAAATAATGTTTGTATTGTAACATAAAATCCTAATATACAACAGCCATCTGATTGCCTAATACATGAATGGCAAACAAATAATAATTCCCAAGCACAACAAATGAAAGACTTGTAGCATTTGTTCAAAAGTTAAAACTATTTAGAAACATTGAAATTATTTGAATGATAATAAATATTTTCTTAATCTGGATTTTTCTACTATCATTTACTATGAATAGTCATTTCCACCATCAATGTGTCGTGTATTTATACTGATGGTCAACGTACCATTAACTCCATAATTATGTTTATGTTGAATGATTATTCGAAACCATTTGGAATACAAGAAATCCGTGGATTCACATGTCTCGCCTAATGGGGGCTGGACTTAAAAATAAAAACTTCAATGGTGCTTAAATGAAAGTTTGTAAAAATTTTAGCAACTAAAAACAACGGAGTTTGCCGTTTGCTTTTGCTGAGATGACATCTTAGTGCATTTGTTTAAAAACAAAATGTCATTCTATTAAAAAGAAGAGGCCCAAGAAGGCCTGTGGATGCTCTACTGGCTAAAACGGCTCTTCTATCAAGGGCTGTCGACATAAAATTCCCATCATTATTTTTTAAAACATTGCAAAAACAACTGGGATAGGATGGCCTTAGATCGCTCACCTGGTAATCATGAGCAATAAGTCTGCGGTGTCAAGTCTGGCATGAGTATTTTTTAATTTGTCCCACTTCTTCTATGAATGAAATTTCATAAAAATGGGTGGGGGGTTATATTAACATTCTAAACAAATATGGTAAAGATCAGACAAAACATGAAGTAACTACAGATTTAACAAAGGAAAATACAATATATCATTTTTTTTCAACAAATCAAGGGCCATAACCTGTCGTTACTAACAATATCTAGCTGGTTTTCGAACTCGTCCAAGATTTTATTGATATTCCATGCTTTGCACAACTAGACATCATACTGAGGCTTCCTGCCAAATTTTGTAGAAATCCAACAAGCCGTTTAGGAGGAGTAGTGCCGACAAAGAAATTTAAAGTAAAAATGTCAAAGTGCCATAACTCAGTCATAAATCTGCGAACTGGAACAAAAGCGCAATATGCACAACTAGACATCTAACCGGTGCTTCCTGCCAAGTTTCGTCGAAATCCAACAAGGCGTTTAGGAGTAGTAGCGCCGACAAGAAATTTAATAGTAAAAATGTCAAGGGGCCATAACTTCATCAAAAATCAACGAATCGGAAAAAAACACAATAGGCACAACTAGAAATCATAGTAATGCTTCCTGCTGACATGGAGTTAACAAAAATAATGAAAGAAAAAAAAAAAAAGAAAAAAAAAAAAATTCAACAAAAAAAACACCAATCAATCAAATAAACAAAAACATCAAAAAAAATAACAAAGAAAAAAAAAAAAAATAATAATAATAAAAAATAAAAAAAAATAAAAATAAAAAAAAATAATATATATATATATATTAAAAAAAAATTAAACAAAAAAATACACTAATAATAAAAAATAAGGCAAACCATCTGGTAACGTTTGGTAAAGATCAGATGAAAAATGATAGCACTATATCGTATTAACGAGGCAAAATATAGCATTTTTAACTAAATCAAGGGCCATAACTCCGCTGTTACTGGTCTGGCTGGTTTTCAAACTTGTCCCAGCTTTCATTGATATTAACAATCTGTTAAAGTTTGGTAAAGATCGGATGAAAAATGAGGCCCTTGGCCAGTAGAGCTAAAAATCATCAGCTCCAAAAACTAGGTCAAGGTCACAGATGAAATCCATGCATCCAAAAAGATGCACTACTCAAGACACAACTATGTCAAAATAGAATATGTTTTCTTCCGAAGATGAAGCTATAAAGTAGGTTTAAAACATCTAGTGCATTATTATGAATTATAGTTCATGAGAAAGTGATGTAAATATAACAATTTAAGTTATCTGCCCTTTGCTTGGATGGTGAAGGTCACATCCACATTTGCTTTGTGACGTTGCAATGTACCACTCTAGATACAACTATAAGCAAAGCTTGAAAGGTCTTAGTGCATACAGTTTGTGAAAAAGTGACAAACGCCAAATTTGAAGGTAAAAATTATAAGGTTATCTGCCCTTTGCTTAGAGAGTCAAGGTCACTTCCACATTTGCTTTGTCACATTGCTATGTACCACTCAAGATACAGCTATAAGCAAAGTTTTAAAGGTCTAGTGCATACAGTTTGTGAAAAAGTGATCTAAACGCAAAAGTTGAACCTAAAAATTATTAAGTTATCTGCCCTTTGCTTGGAGGGTCAAGGTCACTTCCACATTTGCTTTGTCACGTTGCGATGTACCACCCAAGATACAACTATAAGCAAAGTTTGAAAGGTCTAGTGCATACAGTTTGTGAAAAAGTGACCTAAACGCAAAAGTTGAACCTAAAAATTATTAAGTTATCTGCCCTTTGCTTGGAGGGTCAAGGTCATTTCCACATTTACTTTGTCACGTTGCGATGTACCACCCAAGATACAACTATAAGCAAACTTTGAAAGGTCTAGTGCATACAGTTTGTGAGAAAATGACCTAAACGCAAAACTTGAATGTTGCCGCCGCCGCCGCCGGAAAAGCAACACTTATGTCTCTTTTTTCTTCGAAAAGGCGAGACAAAAACTGCTGAAATAATATTTCCTATTTTTTTTTAAGTATTGGATCTTGATACCTAACTTGTCTCATTCGTTTATCGGTAGGCATTTATGACAAACAGTTAGGCAGTTATTTCCATTGTCATTTAACATTGTTTACTATGGATAATCATAAAGAGAGAACTGTTCCACTAAATTTTAAGCTGCATTAATCTGTCTCAGGATAAATTCCATTTGGTTTTACTGGCCTTTTTACTGTATGAATGTTTCTGAGAAAATGATTTCTTTGTGCGATGTAAATTAAGTAAACCGAAATGCATGAGCATTTCATAACACCTATGTAGAATGCACTAAATAAGAACGTAAATGTCGACTTGCTTGATTAGGTCACATTTCGTCCAAAATGCCTCGAATTTGAACTTATAAAAGGATTTGTTTTGTTGTGCGTTTTCATTGACTGTGATTATATTATATGATATGGCTGTTATTTGCTTTTACTGTTCACTGGTGATTGTGTACTATAATTGTAAAGTTCTTGTTGATCACCCCTCAGACAGATACTAATACATATCACTGATCTTGTTGATCACCCCTCAGACTGATATTAATACATATCACTGATCTTGTTGATCACCCCTCAGACTGATATTAATACATATAACTGATCTTGTTGATCACCCCTCAGACTGATAGTAATACATATCACTGATCTTGTTGATCACCCCTCAGACTGATTTAATACATATCACTGATCTTGTCGATCACCCCTCAGACTGATATTAATACATATCACAGATCTTGTTGATCACCCCTCAGACTGATATTAATACATATCACTGATCTTGTTGATCACCCCTCAGACCCTCAGACTGATATTAATACATATCACTGATCTTGGTGATCACCCCTCAGACTGATATTAATACATATCACTGATCTTGTTGATCACCCCGCAGACTGATTTAATACATATCACTGAACTTGGTGATCACCCCTCAGACTGATATTAATACATATCACTGATCTTGTTGATCACCCCTCAGACTGATATTAATACATATCACTGATCTTGTTGATCACCCCTCAGACTGATAGTTATACATATCACTGATCTTGTTGATCACCCCTCAGACTGATTTAATACATATCACTGATCTTGTCGATCACCCCTCAGACTGATATTATACATATCACTGATCTTGTTGATCACCCCTCAGACCCTCAGACTGATATTAATACATATCACTGATCTTGTTGATCACCCCTTAGACTGATATTAATACATATCACTGATCTTGTTGATCACCCCTCAGACCCTCAGACTGATATTAATACATATCACTGATCGTGTCGATCACCCCTCAGACTGATATTAATACATATCACTGCTTTGTTGATCACCCTCAGACTGATATTAATACATATCACTGATCTTGTTGATGACCCTCAGACCCTCAGACTGATATTAATACATATCACTGATCTTGGTGATCACCCCTCAGACTGATATTAATACATATCACTGATCTTGTTGATCACCCCTCAGACTGATATTAATACATATCACTGATCTTGTCGATCACCCCTCAGACTGATATTAATACATATCACTGATCTTGTCGATCACCCCTCAGACTGATATTAATACATATCACTGATCTTGGTGATCACCCCTCAGACCCTCAGACTGATATTAATACATATCACTGATCTTGGTGATCACCCCTCAGACTGATATTAATACATATCACTGATCTTGTTGATCACCCCTCAGACTGATATTAATACATATCACTGATCTTGTCGATAACCCCTCAGACTGATATTAATACATATCACTGATCTTGTCGATCACCCCTCAGACTGATATTAATACATATCACTGATCTTGGTGATCACCCCTCAGACTAATATTAATACATATCACTGATCTTGTTGATCACCCCTCAGACTGATTTAATACATATCACTGAACTTGGTGATCACCTCTCAGACTGATATTAATACATATCACTGATCTTGTTGATCACCCCTCAGACCTTTATTAATACATATCACTGGTCTTGTTGATTACCCCTCAGACTGATAGTTATACATATCACTGACCCCTCAGACTGATTTAATACATATCACTGATCTTGTCGATCACCCCTCAGACTGATATTAATACATATCACTGATCTTGTTTGATCACCCCTCAGACCCTCAGACTGATATTAATACATATCACTGATCTTGTTGATCACCCCTCAGACTGATATTAATACATATCACTGATCTTGTTGATCACCCCTCAGACTGATATTAATACATATCACTGATCTTGTTAATCACCCCTCAGACCCTCAGACTGATATTAATACATATCACTGATCTTGTTGATCACCCCTCAGACTGATATTAATACATATCACTGATCTTGTTGATCACCCCTCAGACTGATATTAATACATATCACTGATCTTGTTGATCACCCCTCAGACTGATATTAATACATATCACTGATCTTGTTGATCACCCCTCAGACTGATATTAATACATATCACTGATCTTGTTGATCACCCCTCAGACTCATATTAATACATATCACTGATCTTGTTGATCACCCCTCATACTGATAGTAATGCATATCACTGATCTTGTTGATCACACCCTCAGACTGATTTAATACATATCACTGATCTTGTCGATCACCCCTTAGACTGATATTAATACATATCACTGATCTTGTTGATCACCCCTCAGACTGATATTAATACATATCACTGATCTTGTTGATCACCCCTCAGACCCTCAGACTGATATTAATACATATCACTGATCTTGTTGATCACCCCTCAGACTGATATTAATACATATCACTGATCTTGTTGATCACCCCTCAGACTGATATTAATACATATCACTGATCTTGTTGATCACCCCTCAGACCCTCAGACTGATATTAATACATATCACTGATCTTGTTGATCACCCCTCAGACTGATATTAATACATATCACTGATCTTGTTGATCACCCCTCAGACTGATATTAATACATATCACTGATCTTGTTGATCACCCCTCAGACTGATAGTAATACATATCACTGATCTTGTTGATCACCCCTCAGACTGATTTAATACATATCACTGATCTTGGCGATCACCCCTCAGACTGATATTAATACATATCACTGATCTTGTTGATCACCCCTCAGACTGATATTAATACATATCACTGATCTTGTTGATCACCCCTCAGACCCTCAGACTGATATTAATACATATCACTGATCTTGTTGATCACCCTCAGACCCTCAGACTGATATTAATACATATCACTGATCTTGTTGATCACCCCTCAGACTGATATTAATACATATCACTGATCTTGGTGATCACCCCTCAGACTGATATTAATACATATCACTGATCTTGTTGATCACCCCTCAGACTGATAGTAATACATATCACTGATCTTGTTGATCACCCCTCAGACTGATATTAATACATATCACTGATCTTGTTGATCACCCCTCAGACTGATATTAATACATATCACTGATCTTGTTGATCACCCCTCAGACCCTCAGACTGATATTAATACATATCACTGATCTTGTTGATCACCCCTCAGACTGATATTAATACATATCACTGATCTTGTTGATCACCCTCAGACTGATATTAATACATATCACTGATCTTGTTGATCACCCCTCAGACTGATAGTAATACATATCACTGATCTTGTTGATCACCCCTCAGACTGATTTAATACATATCACTGATCTGGCGATCACCCTCAGACTGATATTAATACATATCACTGATCTTGTTGATCACCCCTCAGACTGATATTAATACATATCACTGATCTTGTTGATCACCCCTCAGACCCTCAGACTGATATTAATACATATCACTGATCTTGTTGATCACCCCTCAGACTGATATTAATACATATCACTGATCTTGTTGATCACCCCTCAGACTGATATTAATACATATCACTGATCTTGTTGATCACCCCTCAGACTGATATTAATACATATCACTGATCTTGTTGATCACCCTCAGACCCTCAGACTGATATTAATACATATCACTGATCTTGTGATCACCCCTCAGACTGATATTAATACATATCACTGATCTTGTTGATCACCCCTCAGACTGATATTAATACATATCACTGATCTTGTTGATCACCCTCAGACCCTCAGACTGATATTAATACATATCACTGATCTTGTTGATCACCCCTCAGACTGATATTAATACATATCACTGATCTTGTTGATCACCCCTCAGACCTCAGACTGATATTAATACATATCACTGATCTTGTTGATCACCCCTCAGACTGATATTAATACATATCACTGATCTTGGTGATCACCCCTCAGACTGATATTAATACATATCACTGATCTTGTGATCACCCCTCAGACTGATATTAATACATATCACTGATCTTGTTGATCACCCCTCAGACTGATATTAATACATATCACTGATCTTGTTGATCACCCCTCAGACCTCAGACTGATATTAATACATATCACTGATCTTGGTGATCACCCCTCAGACTGATATTATTACATATCACTGCTCTTGTTGATCACCCCTCAGACTGATATTAATACATATCACTGATCTTGTTGATCACCCCTCAGACTGATAGTAATACATATCACTGATCTTGTTGATCACCCCTCAGACTGATTTAATACATATCACTGATCTTGGCGATCACCCCTCAGACTGATATTAATACATATCACTGATCTTGTTGATCAACCCTCAGACTGATATTAATACATATCACTGATCTTGTTGATCACCCCTCAGACCCTCAGACTGATATTAATACATATCACTGATCTTGTTGATCACCCCTCAGACTGATATTAATACAAATACATATCACTGATCTTGTTGATCACCCCTCAGACTGATATTAATACATATCACTGATCTTGTTGATCACCCCTCAGACTGATATTAATACATATCACTGATCTTGTTGATCACCCCTCAGACCTCAGACTGATATTAATACATATCACTGATCTTGGTGATCACCCCTCAGACTGATATTAATACATATCACTGATCTTGTTGATCACCCCTCAGACTGATATTAATACATATCACTGATCTTGTTGATCACCCTCAGACCTTCAGACTGATATTAATACATATCACTGATCTTGTTGATCAGCCCTCAGACTGATATTAATACATATCACTGATCTTGTTGATCACCCCTCAGACTGATATTAATACATATCACTAAAATAAAAGAATGGATATGTAAGAATCACAATAACTACATGAAAACATCAACTTACCTAAACTTGCTGACACTTTTAAATTCATCAACCTGGAAAGAAAATATGTACAGATGACATGATTGTTCAGGTAATGAGGTTATTTAAGGTTGAATAATTAATTTCAAATGTATTTCCTGCAAGACAAAAAAGTGTGATATCAGAAAGGTCGATGGATTGGTA